>JANZLC010000009.1:17563848-17582560 GCA_026413385.1 Erythroxylum gracilipes
TAGGTCAATTTTTCAGTCAAAGATTCTGCCAGAAATGTGTCATCCTAAAACACATCCAAACTTCCAAATTTCATATTTTCAAATTCTCACATCTACAAATAACATATAATACATCATTGAAAAATTAGGAAAATCTTCTATGACTTTCATAAAGATCAAATTACTTCATTCAGACCACATCAGTACCTAATTTGCCTCGAAGCACAGTACACCTAAATGTACACTTATGAACATTTTCACAAAACAAAACAAAACAATACTTAACTTTTACTGATCATAACTTTTACTCTGATATCGAAAAATATCAAACTTTATAGAGACAGAAAGCTTTTAATAGAAGCTACAACTTTCATGAAGATCATTTTCTCAAATTCTGCCTAAATAAAAAAAAAGTCAACTCTCTACTCCAAAAAGTCAAACTCTTCTCAATTCTTCATATTCTCACACTGTTTCTCTTTATTTCTTGATTTTTTACTTAATTTTCAATCAACTCATTCACTTTAATTTTCATAAACCATACAAATCTACTCAATCTCAAAGTGATCAAAACCTATCAATTCTCTTCTCATCAATTTCCTTAAAGCATGATTACATCCATTACACAAGACATATACAAAAATACGCATTTATGTTCATTTTATAATTCTAAATTCCACTCAAAGATCGGGGTCCAACAACCATTCCTATTACCATACTTGAAACCTCGTGAGTCTGTGCATATTTGTCCGAGGTTGCCCTTATAAAACCATTAAAGTCTCCTCTTAAAATAACTCTCTCATCAGGGTAGATATGTTGAAACAACCCATCTAACTCTTCCTAATTAAGTTCTTTGTCTAATCCTACTTGGGGTGCATAAGCACACTCCATATTAAAAACAACACCTTTCCTTACAATCTTTAAAGACATAATCCTATTATGAGTCCTCTTTACAGCATAATGCATGAGTTCCTTGACAACTTAGATACCTACTCCGTTCCGTTGCCTCAAACACCTTGAATACCAAAGTTTAAACCTATTAATCTCTTTCGCTTTAGCCCTCGTCCACTGTCTCCTAGATGCACACTATATGAATCATATATTTGTCTAAAATCTCCACTAATTCCAAAGACTTCCTTATAATGGTTTCAATGTTCCAAGAATCTATTTGTAATCTTTCATAATCTTCTTTTCTCTTAGACCTAAAACTCACCGAAGGACCAGTCCTTAATTTATCATCAGAAGTTAAAGTCACCACTCCTTATCCTAATGTCCAACAAAAACTATAAAAGACAAGCCCAATATGTCACCAAACAACTTTAAAAATACTTGAAAAAGGAAACAAGGATTGATATGCAAACTTAAAAAGGGCTTATAATAAATGGATATGAAAATCAGAAATACCAACGCCCAAAAGCAAAATAAAATTTAAATGGTCCAAAATTTGAACTAATAACATCTGCCTCTCATCTTGCTTTGCAACTGACTAAAGGCCAATACTAAAGCCTAATCTGAATAAATAAAAGCAACAGTGTCTTTTCATAGTGCTTGCTTGGAGCACAGGAAAAGTCGGTTGGCTTAGAGTCACCGCAACGATGATTCCAGATACCTAGATTGGAAGGACTTTAATCAATGCCTTGAACTCTTCCACTTGTTTCACTGTGCATTGTTCTCTGGGATCTGTAGCTAACCATTCTGAATCCAAGTCTTTGTCGAGATTCCTGATAGCACCATCGTTACCATGAATATAACTGTCCGCACACCCCTCCTAACCTTCTCCACCACCAAGGCCGCTGCCGTAACTCCTCCTCCTCCTCCTCCTCCTCCTCTCCCCGTTGGTGCCATTACTCAGAAATCGGTCTCATGGGCTGCGGAATGAGACTCGATGGAGGTCAAAGCTTTTTCCAATTCAACGGTTACAATCCCTTGAATGGCTAACTAAAATTGCCTTTTCTTACTAGGGTTTCAAATTTGGGAGAGAATAAAGAGAAATAGGGAAGAAGAGAGAAACAAGAAGTAGAACGAGAAAGAGAAAGAGAGGAGACAAAAAAAACAAAAGAGGAAATTTTGAAAAGGCAAACCGATGGTTATTTTAATTCTCCCTCTTCTCCGTCCAATTCTTACCACCACATAATTCAAAATGTTTTAATTAACAAAAAAAATTTTACGACGTTTTATTCAACAAAACGTCACGATTTTTATTTTGTGACGTTTTTTTTTGATAAAACGTCGTAAAAGATGATACAAATTTGTGATGTTTTTATAAAACGCCGCGAAAAATTTAAACTTTTCGTGATGTTTTTTAAACGTCATAAAAAATCTTTACAATCTGTGACGTTTTATCAATAAAACATCGCGGATTGTCTTATTTTCTTGTAGTGTTCGTTGCTAAACTTCATTTCTCTTCTAATGTTCACACTTAAGAAAGATTTGACTTAATTCCATCAACCATTATCCCATATTTACCAACAGCATAGTGTACTTAGACTCTTTGCATCACTATTCTGCTTATGTTACATGAATTTATTTAATAGCACAACTGAATAAGAGCTTTTTTTCCTTGTATAGTTTGCAGCTCCTATTGAGAGCTAGTAACTCCATTCTTTGGGAAGAAATAGCTCTGGTGAAGAATTTTCATTGTGTGGCAAACCACAGCATTGTTTTGGAAAATCTTTGGTGATTTTACTGTTGCATGAATTGTACTGTCTGCCTCTTGAGCTATTCCTGCAATCTGCATATGTCGATATATATTACAGTCAATCAGTAGAAGTGTATGGCACAAGTAAAGAAAGACAATATGCTTTCAGAAGTTTAAACCTCTGCCCCTTGATATTTCCATGCGTAACTCCTGCACGTTGAGGTTAAGTGCTTGAACAACCCTAGCTGGCAGGAGAACAGGAGAGCAAGCTGCATACACATGCCAAGTGTTGATATCCACTAAATTCACACCCTCTTTTCTTTTCCTTATATTGTAATACAGGTATTTCCAGAGAATCAGGTACCCATACCTGGCTTCTTGTTGAATTGGTAATTCGTACCAGCCCTTTGTGGAAGGAAAACTCCTGTACCACATGACTTTTTGTGACCAGCATCTAGAAATATTACTTGCATTCCCTGTTCTCCATATGCCCAATTAGAACCGTAGAATCTTCTTGTACCATTTGTTCTCTGGATGCCTTTTGAGGGCTGACGCATCGTATATAAAAGGCAAGAAACTCCGTTAATTAGCATAATGTGTGAATCCTGATGATGCTATAATGTTGAAGGGATCAAATAAAGAAAGGTCAAAAACGAAACTTCCCAAAGTAATATGTTCTTGCACAGCCATTCTTTGCGTGTGTCTTCTTATTTTCTCTTCAACCTCTTATTGTGAACTATAAGGAATCAATGAGACACTAACTAATAATTCATGCTAGTCTCGTCACGTCATTTTCCTACAAAGCAAAAAGACTACCATCCAACTAATTTTCATTTTCATTGATTACCCTTTCTCTTTTCTTTGGTGTGTACGTGTGGACCATGTGAAACGATGTCCGTTAAGCCTACGGCGTGCATGCAGAAGAAGATAGAGCGTAAACATTCATGTCAATTCCAAGTACCCGTCAGTTTCTATCAATCTATCTCCACATTTTAAAACACGGAGGCTCATTAGAGCAACGCTCGATGCCACAAAATTGACATGGGAAGCTAATTGGAATGGTCGGAAACAACGTAGCTAAATCGATAATTTACTGCATCCGCCCTCCTGAATATGGGGAAACTAACAGATAGCAAGATATGCACTACTCCGCCGTTCATCTCTTTGCAGTTTACAGCCAAAGATTCCAAAAGCTCTAAAACAATGAATATACATACAGATTACAAACCTGATGTACCAGTGGCAGAGGCAATCTAGGCAGGCCGCGATGCTGTTGAAGTTGTGGGGGGTACTTAACACATTCCTGTTACGAAAAGACAGCTTGCATAAGTCATTCTGTTAGATTCAGAAACGAAACATAGCAAGAGTGTCTCGGGTTTTAGAGACTAAACCAACCTTGCCGTTCCATATTGCCTCGTCCAGAATATGAGAAGGTAGCCATGATATTCCTTCTTCAAACCCATCTTCGCAATCCACTTTACAAGCCATGATCACTCAGACAACGGATGGTTCTTCTTTTCGGTTCTCGTCTTCGTATTTGTAGTAGAAGAGATAGAGCATGTAAGGCTTTTAATCTCCAACTTCTAACCTGAAACATAACTACGATGGGGTGTTGAGAAATAGAAAAATAGAACTGATAATAGATTAGATAGTTGGGCCCTACTACGTGATGACGATGACGGTGGAGATAATTATTGACTAATTGAACATGATTTTCGACTAAAATTACGCATACAAACCACGTTACCTTTATGCAGTGCCTCTATATACGGAAACTTACACTTCTTTTAGTTATATGTATGTGTTTACTTTCCTATATATCTGACTTTTTTTAATAAATATTTTAGGATTACTTACCATTTGTTACTTTTTTTCAATCTTAATTTATTTTGACCTCATATCCCAATTTATTTCATTTCCTTTCTTTTGTAAAAAAAAAAAAGAGATGTCAAAATGTCTTTTCAAACTTGGCCTTAAGAAGAAACAGTTAATATTCACTGTAGAAATCTTCTTTTTAATGGCTTGACAGTCCGTCGAATAAGGTAATATAGGTTATATCTAAAATTTTCTAGACCAAATTGAGAACATTTGGATTCGAATTTTGGAAGTAAAAAATCGCATTTAATGTTTACTTGTGAAAAAAAAAAATTGTCGAAGATTAGAAGGATAATTCAGTAACTTTATGATAATCAATAGCAGGGACGTGGGGTGTGGCGGGTTGGGTTGGATTCGGTAAACCCCTTGTTGCGCGGTTGGCGCAGTTAACGCTTGACGTAATGATCTTAACAAAAACATCGTCTCTGCTACTTGTATTCTACTTTTTAAGTTCTAATAATACTAGTATGGTATCTGTAGGTGTCATCAGTTGAACATGTCACAGGTGATGATTATCAGAATGACTAATGAATGACCTTTTTCCTGTAACGTTAATACAACAAACGCATGATAAAGCTAAGCACTCTTTTAAGTCTTAACCACCACACCAACTCACCAAGTACCTACGTCCTCGGATGTTTTGGAACCCCTCAGATGTAACGATGTCGCCAAATGTCAAATAGGGAAATTTTGGCGGTTTTTATATTGGCACCTATCAGATCTACATTTGGATTACCCCATTGGGAAAGATGAAGGCACTGAAGAAGTATGTGGTGATATTGGTGAACTACTTGTACCTGCTATCCATGTGTTGCTTGGAGACATGCCTTGGGAAAACTGCTGCTGTTCAGTAACTAATTTCTTTTCCAAGACACACGAGTGCGAAAATTGAACAAAACATCGTCAGACCTGTGATAACTTCGGGGTTCAATTTTCATCTGGTTGTAGGAAACTAAAGATCTTTTCTTGCTTTTGTTGATATGATACCTAACCAATTGAACATACAAAGGAAGATGCATTTTCAATCAACATTTATTTCTTGTCCAGCTCGGAATTACATAATTATCTATTGAATGTCTCATACCGGATGGTCTGATTTGGTCCCTGCAGATTATCCTCCCTGTGAAAGTGCTCCAACAGGATTGTATTCAATAGGCATTGTTGGCATCATCGGGACTTTACGCTCATATGCGCTTGAAGATGAGGTGGCTGATCATTGTGTCCTCAGTTTCACCACTTTAAAGATCTGTAAAGACCCTTCAAGCGGTTGACAATTCTAGGATAAGACATGATCTTTGAGAGGCTAGCCTGCCCGCCCTCATTTTCTGAAATAGTGGCATAAAATCCTAATCAATAGTTACTCAAAAACAAACGCATAGTTACATGTTCAATAATCAAATAATTTACAACCTTTGAATAGCATAGAGGACTTCACTGCTATCTGGCGATTTCTCCAAATGCATCAAGTTACAGGACATCACGAAGGATGCTAGAAACAAACTGCTCACCTTCATGCTAATCTCAAGTTTTCAAAATCATTATTACAGGGTCAAACATGAACTCATCAATTAATTAAAAATCACAGTTCCATTTCCTGGCTTCGCTAGAAACTGACGTTTACACGAAACCACAGAAGCAAAACAAGTAAGAAATCAGGATCCTCAATCTCCAGTAGTATGTTTTATCTCACAGATCAACAGCAATTTCAGACACACACATATGCTTGGTAGCCTTTATGAGCTTGCGGGTCTCTTCATCCATCTCAACATTGTCTTTCCTCATTCGCTCTGCAATTATAAGGGGCATTTTTTCTGCTTTTGCATAAATTTGCAGAAGAGAATTATATATCTGAGTACTCAAATGTCCAGCATTCCGAAGTATAACCAAGAACTGTTCAGCCCCTTCAATATTCTCTTGCTCCTCCAGAACCTTAAAAACTTCTTCAATTAACCTTTTGTCAGGATTCCAATTTTTAATGCTACCAATGGCTTTCTTCAAAAACTTTAAGGCTTTCACTGTTTGCTTTGTTTTCAAGTGACCCCAAGTTAAGAGTTCCCAAGTTGTGTATGAAGGAGTGATGCCCTTTTGAATTATGTGTCGGTAAAAGTTTTCAGCATCTTGCATCTTGTCACTATTAATATAAGCTGCTAGAAGTACATTTGAAACCCTAACATCACCGGTTCCAGACTCTGACTCCCACTCTTTATAGAGATTTTCTGCCTCTTGAATTTCCTCCAGTTTCACCAGTGAAGATATCATGCAAAGATACTCCGCATCATTAAGTTTTTGAAAGCATGCTTTCATCTTCTCCCAAATTCGATGTACCCCATCCTTATTTCCCATGTTTGTATGTAAACTGAGGAGGGAAGAAAAAGCTGCACGAGACTTTCGAACAGCCATCTTCTCCATTTCCTTCAAAGTTGAAACTGCTTTTTCATGGAGTTCACTTTTTATGTACAAATTACTTAGAATACTATAAGTTACCCAATCTGGATCCAATTTTGCTTTCTTCAGGAGTGTAAAGGTTTTTTCTGCATCTTCAACATCATGTCGTTGTCCACATGCAGTCAATAGTAGATTATAAGTAACAAGATCAGGTGAAGTTTTTATCCTTAAATCCTGAAATACTCCTTGAAACTTCTCCAACTTTCTATTCCCTATGTATAATGTGAGCATGTGGTTAAACGGAAGGGCAGACTTCAAGAAACCACATTCAGACATCTTCTTCATCAAAGCCTCAGCTTTCACTTCCAATTTATTCTCAACGTAAGTATGGAGAAGAGCTGTACAAGTTTCATGCCCTCTCATCCTATCAGGAAGGTCTTCAAAAAACTTCTCTGCACTAGCGAGACCTCGAACTTTTCCAACCAAGTCCAAGTGAACAGCATAGTCACCTGGCACAAGCCTCATATCTTGCTGTTGAGTCATCCATTCACACACCTAGAGAAGATACCAATGACATTGTTGTGTTGAGTTCAAAGATCACAATATTCAATTTCTAATCCGGTTCCAATTAGCAGTTAGTGCCACTACAAAGCATCAAAATAACTATAAGTTAAAGCAGAGTACATGCTTCACCTCACAATATCCAATCTTTACCAGAAACAACATAAACGCACGTCATACTCATTTAAAACAAATAGTAGCAAGAGAGGAATCAAACCTCAAGCGCGTGCTTGTAACGCTTGAGCTTGCGAAGCTCTCTAACAATCCGATTAAGCTGATACTTCTTCACACTGTTTCCCTCTTCTTTCCATTTCCTTATAGCAACCACCGCACTTCGCTTTGTATAAACCAACTTAAACAGTCTCTTCCCTAGCGAGTCTTCTCCACCACAAATTCTCGAAGACACTTCTTCAACTGTCACAGACTTCTCCGCCGCCGCCTCCGCCGTTGAGAAGTAGCGCCGCACGGCAACTACAAGCGTTCCACGAACTGACCGGAGCCACATAGAGTAGCTATCAGGGTTCTAGTTTACGTGATAGGTCACCGTTAGTTTGGTCCTCATTTTATGAATTGCCAGTTTGGGCTTGGGCCCAAAATTATGGCCCTAATTGAAATAAAACGTTCTCGATCATCTGATTCAGGTTTCTGTATAGGCCACTTTGTCTCTCTCCCCTTTTTCTCCTGCTTCAATCTTTTCGACCTTTAAAGCCTCAAATGTCTGGCCGGAAGTCTGTTGCCGGCGTCAGGAAAGGCGTCAGAGTGGTCGTTGCCGGAGACCGTTTCACTGGTAAATCTAGCTTGATTGCTGCGATGGCTACCGAGTCTCTCCCAGAGAACCTCCCTCACGTGCTTCCTCCCACTCGCCTTCCCGCCGATATGTTCCCCGATCACATGCCTGTCACCATCATTGATACTTCTGCAGCGTACCTTATACTACTGTTTTATCTGTATATTGTAAATTTTTTTATGTTTTAGCTTAAAGATTACAGCTTGGTCCTTAATTGTATAGGTTAGAGAATAGAGGGAAGCTTATTGAAGAATTGAAGAGAGCCGATGTTGTGGTGTTAACTTACGCTTGCGATCAACCTTTGACCCTTACTAGGGTCACCGGTTTTTGGCTTGAGGAACTCCGTCGATTAGAGGTACTTCGCTGTTTTGGTTTCATCTTCAACTATCTTAACTAAGTTTGTTGACACATTCTGTCTTTGTATTGCTGGATGAAGTTTAGATATTTTTGGGTTGGTGTTTAGGTGAGCGTTCCTGTAATTGTGGTTGGGTGCAAGCTAGATTTAAGAGATGAGAATGAGCCGATTTCTTTGGAGCAAGTCATTGGTCCAATTATGCACAATTATAGGGAGATTGAGACGTGCATAGAGTGCTCAGCAGTTACACTTATGCAGGTAATAACTATGCACTCTCCTTGATCATTGAGAGTTGATATATTTGATTTGCTGTACAGTTTTTGATCTTCTGTTTTTCGATTTTCTAACTCGCACAAATTTCCCACTTTTTTTTTTCTTTTTTCTTCCTCTTTATTTCTGGTGATTAATTGCAAATTTAGTAAGAGGGCTAGATACCTTAGGCCCTAATGGGGAGGAGAACATAACTGGTCTTCTATGTGGAAATGCATGAACATGAGAAAGACACAAGAGCAAACAAGAATGGGGAAACATGCCTAATTTGCACATGCTGATAACTCGTATTCTTGTCTCATCCTTTTTTTCATGTAAATTGAAATAGAGTAGTTTTTGCATTTTGATTGTTCTTAAAAATTACATTTTCTGTTTGCTGGCAAACATAAATTTCCAAATATCAAATGTTGTTGTTTATATCAGAAACGATCTGGGCAATATGAAAGTTAAGTGTAATTTTTTGTAGGTTCCAGATGTTTTCTATTATGCTCAGAAAGCCGTACTTCATCCAACAGCTCCATTGTTTGACCAAGAAAGTCAAACTCTAAAGCCCCAATGTGTGAGGGCACTAAAAAGAATATTTCTTCTTTGTGATCTTGACATGGACGGTGCACTCAATGATTCAGAGTTGAATGGATTCCAGGTTATTCCACTCTTAGTTCCTTTTTTCCCTTTCCTTTTCCTTTGTTTTCTACCGATGTTGTTTAGTTTACTTGTTTATTGTTAGCAGGTTAAATGTTTTAATTCTCCCTTGCAACCAGCTGAACTAGTGGGCGTGAAAAGAGTCGTGCAAGAAAAGAAGAAAGAAGGAGTTAATGACCTGGGTCTTACTCTTGAAGGGTTCTTGTTTCTCCATGCTCTTTTTATAGATAAAGGGCGTCTTGAAACAACTTGGGCCGTTCTAAGAAAATTTGGCTATGATGATGAATTAAAGCTTAGAGATGATCTTCTTCCAGTTCCATCCAAGCATGCTTCTGATCAGGTGCAACTAGTTTGCTTAAGGGTTGTCCAGAATTTCACTTTTTATCCTTCCTCTTTGTTTCTTCCCCCTCCTTTTTGATGGATTCAAGATACATGACCTTGTATTCTTTAATTGTTATTCACTTATTGATTTTGCTTTTTGTTTTATATTACTTATTCTTACATGACAATTCTTATTCTTTGTTATGTCTCTATTTCAACATAATATATTTTTTTTTTTTTTGTCATCTTGCAGAGTATAGAGCTAACTACCGATGCCTTTGAGTTTCTGCGTGGGATCTTCAGACTGTTTGATATTGATAATGTATGTATTTGTTCTCGCTATACTCTTGATTCTTCCTCACAATTATTTTTTTTCCTTCATTTTTTTAACTTGAGGCATATGTTTACTTTCATAATTACTAGCATGGAGCCCTACGTCCTACTGAGATTGATGAATTATTTTCTACTGCCCCAGATAAGTAAGTTTCCCCTTCCAATATCTCTTTTCTCTATGGATTTTCTAGTTTCTTTAAATGCTCCAGGAACAACTTTTCAGTTGATTTTGGAGAAGGTAGTTGTGCAGGCTTTCAGTATATGGTATTAATTGTTCCTTGCTAGGTGCATTGTTATGAGATGCATGACTAATCCCTATCAATTAAAACTTCTTCTTTACTTTGTGGACTATAAATGTTATGGTGTGTGTCATCATCCTTTTATAGCTTATCTGAAATCTTACCTCTCTATACCATTGAACCATTCTTGGCCCTCACCTAATAACTTTAGCCTTTGGGTTGAATTGATTCTCAAGATGATAATGCTCTTTGACATTTCAAACAAATGTCATGTTTTCAAAGATAGTTAAGCAGTTTGTTCATGTAACTAAAAAGTCATATGTAAGGAACTGCTCCTAGAAATACATAACCAGGATAAAACATTGTGTAAACACACGTCCAAAACAAGTTTGTATCTGCAATCTTGATCTTTTATCTTATCTGCTTTCCAGTTGGAGCTAATGATTTGTATAGATTGCTAGTTGGTGTCTCATTTATGTTAAGATATATGGATTTTGATGAGTATTCTGGTTCTGAAATTGTATGTTCTCTAATTGTGTTGTACATTTGCGTGTTTCAGTCCTTGGAATGAGGCTCCTTACAAGGATGCTGCGGAGAGAACAACAAGTGGAAATTTAACTCTTAAGGGATTCCTATCTGAGGTATGAACTCCTTTGTCAAATATTAAAGTTTTCTGTCCCGGGTGCCTACTACATTCCAGTGTGGTAGAAACTCAATAGAATAATAACGTAATAATGAGGATAAGAATAAAAGGAGAAAATGGGGTTTGGTGGGTGTTGTCACCAATGAAAAGCAGAAAAGAATTTGACAGTGCCAATTTTTTAGAGGTGCCTCTCTCTCAAGATCAATACAAGACTCATTCCATGCCTGCCCACTCTCTCTTTGCCTCTGATATACTCACGCATTCTGATAGAATTGTAACTACCTTGATACCTCATCATTCTAGAAACATACTAACAGACAAAACGTCAGGACTACCTAGACACCTCATCATTCTAGAAACATACTAGTAGACAAAACAATGGGACATGGACCAAAATACTGTGGTGACAACTTCTCATTTTCCTGCTTGGCCAATGACTTGCCTTGGTAAGGCCTGATTTTGAGATAAACCAAATTGCTTACCTGAACTGAGACATCCCAATGGTGTTGGTCCATATACTTCTTCATGTTTTCTTATGCCAGCCACAGTTGTTCTTTCAACTCCTTAATAATCAAGTCCCTAGCTTGTGGTTGCTCTTCCATGTTGAGGTATAAGTACCGGTTGGCTGGTACTATATGAGAGGAGGGGGGACCCTTCCATACAACACCTTAAAAGGTGTCAATTTGGTGGCGAAATGAAAGGCGATATTATACCAATATTCGGCCTAAGGTAGCCACCTACTCCAGTGTTTAGGTTGGGATTGATAGAACAACATAAATAATTCTCCAAACATCTATTAACCACTTTTGTTTGGCCGTCAGTCTGAAGGTGGTAGGTGGTGCTTCTCATCAACTTTATCTGCTGTAACCAAATGGTCCAAAATGACTCATAAATATTTGTCTCGATCCAAGATGATAGATCTTGGAAAACCCATGTAGTTTAACAACATTTTGTAGAAAAACACCAATCATAATAATGGTTGTAAAAGGATGCTTTAGAGAAATGAAGTGCCCATACTTACTTAATCGATCCACAACTGCCATAATAGCATTGAATCCAGCAAACTTAGGCAACGCTTCGATGAAGTCCATCGCAATATCCTCCCATGCTTGTTCCGAAATTGGCAAAGGTTGCAGGAGTCCCCCTTTCCAATATAATTTTGCCATCAATCAAACTCCTATGGAGCTCAGCCAAGATTGTTGGAATGAGCGGGGAAGATTTTGAAATCACCAGGGGAGTCTGAAAAAAAAAACAACACTTTTTGAGGTTACAAATAATCAATGAGCGTTTAGAAGAGAAAGTGTCTAGCTAAAGTGTTGTAGATGACAATCTAAAGAGGGGCTATTAACTAGTATATCGTCAAAGAACACCAACATTCATCTACTCAACATTAGTTTAAACACCGAATTCATCACCAATTTAAAAGTGGCTGGGGCATTTGTCAGGCCTTCATAGTGGCCCTCATGGGTACGGAAAGCTATTTTTGGTACATCTTTAGTCTTCGCCCTTATTTGGTGATATCCTGACTTTAAATCCAGTTTTGAGAATAGATGAGATCCCTTCAATTCATTAAATAACTCATCGATTGTCGAGATTGGAAATCAATCAAGTATTGTTGCTTTGCTTAATGCCCAATAGTCCATGCAAAACCTCTAACTCTTGTCCGTCTTCCTAACGAACAATGTCAAACTTGAAAATGGGCTAACACTCAATTGAATAATTATTTCCACTAGCATTTCTCCAACCAATCTCTCCATCTCGTCTTTTTGGGCTTGTGGATAATGGTAGGGTCGAACATTAATCAGGGCAGTGCCAGGTTCCACCAACACTTTTGCCCTTCCCGTTGAATTGTCTTTACCATAGCTTTAAGGGAAACCACTAACTTGCTAAGGCTTGGGTCCCCTTGCAATGTTACGATTTTGCCATCCATCGAAAATTTCAAGGATAGTATGTGCCAATCAAATTTAGTATGAGGCACTGCAAAGAACCATTGGAGTCCCAGGATAATATCGAAGCTACTGATATCAAAAGGCAAAAAAAGCCCTCAACAATTGTGACCTCCTGCGTTTTAAGCATTATCCCAAGACAAATGCCCTTTTTGGGAGTGGAAATTCTGGTGCCCATCCCCACCCTATAGCCAGCCATTTCTGTAATCGAGATCTGAAGTTTTCCTAAAAATCCTTCACTAATAAAATTGTGTAGCTCCATAATCGATCAAAACTATCACTTCATTTCCCCTTATTTCCCCTTTGAGTTTCATCTAGAGAGGAGAAGTCAAACCAGTAATTGAGTTTAGAAATATTTGTACTTCCCCAAATTGGAGAAGAACTTTGGAATCTTTGGTCTTGTCTTCCACGGATGTCTCCGCTTCTGCTTCATCACCCAAGACAGCCAACATGTTAGGCTCCCGACCCTTACATTGATGCCTAATATGATTTTTTTCAACGCATTTAAAACAGCGCCCTTTTTCCGTTTTTGCTTGTATCTCGGCTGCTGTCATGCATCTGAAAGGTGTTTATGTAGAGTTCGAGTCAAGTCTGTTCATTTTTTTGTTTTGGGTTGTGTGGATCGTGTTGTTTTGGGTTATAGTGTTTGGGGTCTTCGTAGTGTATTTGTTGGGACTATACTTTGGGGTTTGGCTCCAAGCTCTCTTGGAATTTTTGTCTGATTCCCTGTCGTAGGTTGGATTTAGCGCTTGATTCCCTTCCTCAATCCTCTCAGCGGCTTCCATTACCTCCATTAGCCCAGTATAATTCATCTTCAACAATTCCCCTTCATCTTGTATTCCACCCTGTTGATAAAAATGGGTACTAGTGTATCATCATCCAAGTGCTTTTCCATTCAAAATCTTGCCGATACTTAACTACCAAGGAAGCTTGCCACAATGACAGGAGTTTTTGTTGTTGCGTTCCCTTTTGTTTGGGCAAAAATCTCTATAATAGTTGGTTTTTAAGCTCCTCCCAAGTCAGATAGGGCCGTCGATTTTCCTCTCACTGCAGCCAGACCAATGCTGCCTCTTGGAGACAAATTCCAGCTGCTTCGAGTTACCCTGCTTCAGTTAGACGGTTGACAATGAAATATCGTTTTGCCCCGTACACCCAAGATTTTGGATCCTCTTAACCATCATATGTTGGCATCTCCAATTTCTTTCTTATCATGATGGGTATGGTATAATGGAGTGTGGGTAGCTGTACCTTCTGTTAGATGAGTTCCTTTTGCTCCTGGCCCCAACGTAGCCTTGATGCCGCTACAATCAACCATGCTCTTCCCTGCTGAAATAGAGCCCTTGGCTAGGGCATTAAACACTTCATCAAGTTTTTGGTTTAAAGAAGACACAGTTGAATCCAAGTGGGAAAGGTGGGTTTCAATGGTTGGTAATCCTGCCTTCATAATTTCCATCCGAGATTCCATTCTCATTATTAGCATTCCCCAAAGATCAGAAAAAACTGGATTTTATACCAAAAAAGGGTAAAAACTCAATAGAATAGTAACTTAATAACTAGGATAAGAGAAAATAGAAAATAAGAGAAAATGGGGTCTGGTGAGTGCTGTCACTAATGAGAAGCAGAAAAAGAAATTTGACACTGGCAACTTTCGAGAGTTGCCTCTCTCCCAATATCAATACAAGACTCATTCCATGCCTGCCCACTCTATCTTTTTGCCTGTGATATACTCTCTCTTTTTGCCTGTGATATGCTCACATTCTGGTAGAATCCTTACCACCTGGACACCTCATCCTTCTAGAAACATACTAACGGACAAAACAGCAAAATCATTTAGACACCTCATTATTTTAGAAACATATTAGCATGCAAAACAGCAAAAGCAGTAAATAACATAATAGGGATCAGCTCAAAGCTGGAATGGCCTTCCTCTTAATTTCTGCAGTATTATATGGGCTGTTCTGGATTTTCTTCTTCCTTGGGTACTGAAAGTGGACTGGAGGCCTAACACTGTTTTATTATTCATCATTCCCAACTTGTTTTCCATGTTTCATGTTTCCTTTTTTTTTCATTGTGGTTTTCTGCATTATTATTATTTTATTGTTATTGTTATTATTATTGCTACTAATATTCGCATATTATTATTTATTTATTTTATATATTTATATTTTTTATTATTCTCTCTCTCTCTCTCTCTCTCTCTCTCTCTTTCTTTTCATGTGGTTTTGTGCTGGACTGGACATGAGGGTTCAAACAACTCAAAGAGCCTCTTCAGAATAAGCATGTTTAGGGTTGGCATGAATTTTTGTGTTATATGATAATTTAATGCTTTGAATTTTGCATCCCTCAGTAAGCTATGGAGATTCATCTGCCTGTCAATTGAAAATTTAAATTTCCAGTTATGTTATGATGCTAGGTCAGGTACTGTTTCTATAATATGGTTGGGAACAAGTCTTATTTTTGTTCCTCTATCTCTCAAGTCGTAGTCACCCTCTGTCTACATCATGGACAAACAGCCTGTACTTTTTCAAGACCTTATCTACATAATATGTTAATATTTTAATGTTAGTTTATTTCATATTTTGACATAATTATTTTAACATAATTAAACTTGTGTTTGCAGTGGGCTCTTATGACACTACTGGATCCTCGACGTAGTTTGGCCAATTTGATATACATTGGATATGGTGAAAGTCCTGCTTCTGCTCTCCATGTTACTAGGAGAAGATCAGTTGATCGTAAGAAGCAAAAGACTGAGAGAAATGTTTTCCAGTGCTTAGTTTTTGGTCCAAAAAATGCTGGAAAATCTTCCCTTTTGAATTCATTCTTGGAAAGGTATTGATATGCTTGTCAGTGACTTGAAACTGTTTTTCTCTTTGTTTGTTGCCTTTAGAGCTTTATCATCTTTATGCATCTTCCTGAAAGATCTAATTTTGCTTTTAATACTAGTGGGCTTTTTTTATCCTCTTTTCTCTAAGGAAGCGATACTAAATCTTGTGATGCAAATTCTGACTTCAGGCCATTCTCAGGAAATTACAATCAAACAACTGATGAGCAGTATGCGACTAATGTCGTTGATCAACTTGGGGTGAGTTCAATTGGTATTAACAATTTTTCGTAGTGAGATGTTATAATTTTATTCTAAATGCACAATATTGTCGATCATTGTTTGGGAAGTAAAGACAGTTCTATCTGTTATTAAGCTCAGTGATCTTTTCCATGTAATTGCTTACAGGGTAGTAATAAGACTCTTATTTTGCGAGAAATACCAGAAGATGGAGCTGATAAGTTCCTGTCCCATAGGGAATCTTTGGCAGCTTGTGATGTTGCTGTATTTGTCTTTGACAGGTGAGTTCTGGTGATTAAGAAAACAAGTTGACTTTCCCATCTTTGTAAGTAGATACTAGATGGTCTCATTTACCCCCGGGGGATACATATTTTGTAGTTCAGTAAGTGCTTCTTGTCCCTCCCTTTACCCAATGCTTTAATTGGCACCTTCATCTTCTTTCCACACCTTACTGGTTGCATACGTAGTGCCAGTGAAGTCTTCATCCCTATTCCACTTTCTTTTCTTTTGTCGCTCAAAAGTTTAAACATGATTTATTGTGAATGAATATAGATGCCTTTGATATATCAAGTTTCCTCATATTCTTTCTACTCTGATTTCCTTGATCATTTACACGCCAATGGTGTAAGTCTAAATTTCTTTCTGCAGTTCGGATAAATACTCTTGGAAAAGATTGAGGGAACTACTTATGGATGTTGCTAGACGAGGAGAAGAAAGTGGTTATGGGGTCCCTTGTCTCCTTGTTGCTGCTAAGGATGACTTGGATCCATATCCAATGGCAGTTCAAGATTCGTTAGTGGTACATAAAACTAATTAAAACATCGTCCTTTATCCTTGTTTGAACTTGTTGGTTACTATTATTCTTTCACTGTTTTGATCCTATTCTTACAGTGGTTTAAACTGCATTTAGGTCTGTCAGGAGTTAGGAATACACCCTCCTATTCCTCTTAGTACTAAACTTGGAGATCTAAATAACATATTCTCTAGAATTTTAAATGCGGCTCAACATCCTCATTTGTATGTTCCTGAAACTGAGTCTGGGAGGAGACGCAAGCAATTTCGCCAACTTGTTAATCACTCTCTCCTGTTTATGTCAGGTGTTTTCCCAATTCACAACTCATCTACTTTTATCTCCATGCCTTATTTGAACATGCATGACACTGCTGTTACATTTTATATTTTGTGTTTGAGTTTGAGTGACTTTATCTGGGTTCTCGTTTAAATTTGCAGTTGGAGCTGCTTCTGCAGTTATTGGACTGGCAGCTTTTCGTGCCTATAATGCAAGGAAGAATTCTTCCAGTTAGGTAGATATAAATACGAATTCCGTAATTTGTTTGCCTCTGCAAAGTCAATCACAGGAATCCCAGTTTTGGAAACTTCAATTGATGATGGAAGAAGTGTACATACAATCTATAAATTGCTCATATATTCTTTGGTGTTCCCATTTAAATCCTTGCGTAAATTAACTAGCATTCTTTCTTATCAGTTGTCTTGTTGGCATGGTTTGTTCCATTGTTAGGTCTAATAAATTATTGTGCTGACTATATCTTATGCCAGTGATCACTACAAAGGATTGGAAGATTTGTCACCCTTTAGTTTATGTGAACCATATGATCATAAACATAATAACTGTTAAAAAATAGTTGATATTGTGATGTTCGATTTTCTACTATAACCAACATTTTAGTTCTACTCGGTCACCAAAGAGTATTAGGTCACTCAATTAAAATGTTATTTAAAAAATAATTTTTATGATGTGAATGGTGGCACCTAGATAATTTAACTGACTCTTAGTTGAACTTCAATGCCTTCACAACTTGCTTATCTGGAGACCATTTCACTTTGCTGTCCACCTCTCCTGGGAATTACTATCTTCTTGAACGCATCACCCCCGACATCAGCCAGCTCTCGGACGGCCCCCCACAAACAGTGTTAGTCACCATCCATCTCTCCAAGCCCAACGTTGACTAGTTCATAATCAGCTCCATTTTTTTTGGAATCTACACTGTCGTGAAACCAGCTACCGTATTAACTCCACACGTAAAAATGAAAATTAACGCTTGCGTGTTTCACAATGACTTGATTATTGTTGGCAAATAGATCAGTAAGAGGTCTTTAGCGACTAGCCTAGTTTCACTTGAATGTTAAGGTCCAACTTAATTTTAGAAATGTGTTCCATTTTGACAGCAAGCCAAGATGTAGGCCAGATGACCAAGTTGTTTTAGATAACTTTTTGAATGAAATGAAATAAATTTCAAATTTTTAACTAAATTGAAAATTGTTTAAAAAATCTCAAAAATTTTAATACTTATAAATTCATTATCTTTAAAATTATCATTAAATTAATTTTTATCAAATTTTAGTCAAAAATTAATATTTAACAGAAATTGTTATTAGAATTTGATGTAAGAAGTTATGTATACTCTTAGGGATTGTTTGATTTCACTTCAATTTTTCTATTGTGATTTTTAATTTTCATTTTTCTTTCAAATAAAAACAAAGCATATTAGGCTATTAATTTCAACGTAGTTATACTTTTATTACTAATGATAATTACATATTGGATAAAACTTAAAGATAAACTATTTTGAATTAATTAATGAGAGGAAAATCTCTTGATTCTCCATCAATCCACTCTCAGAAGCATCAAAAGCATGAAGAATCAAAAGGAGTGTAT
>JANZLC010000009.1:17586192-17597835 GCA_026413385.1 Erythroxylum gracilipes
TTTTAGTTTGCACTTCGGTCTGACTTTCTTCCATCTGATGTTTTTCTCCTTGCGCTTCCGTCTCATTTTTACTTTTGCGCCTTGCTTCTGATTTTCTTTCGTCTATCTTTTGTATCGTCTGACTTTCGTATCGTCTGACTTTCAACTTCACGCTTCCGTCTGCTTTTTTGTCTTAGCGCTTCCATCTGCTTTTTGGCTTAGCGCTTCCGTCTGCTTTTTCTGTTTCCGTCTGACTTGCTTCTTTCATTATTATTTGTTCTCCATTAAAATTATTTACGTAAAGTCATTTTGACTTAACAAGCTTATCACGGTACCATGAGTTAACTCACTTCACTAATTTTTTCTTTTATAGTATAATAAATCATAAATTATACATTATAAATAATTAATAATTATATATTAAAAAGAACAACGAATTTTTAATATATATTAAAGGATCCAAATAATTTGTTTACATGACTAGTAATTTATATTAAAAGACCCAAATAATTTGTTTACATGACTAATTCTCTACAATATCTTATAATAAATCATTAATTATACATTATAAATAAATAAAAATTAAATACTAATTTCAGGAACTATGCCACAATGGTGAATGGTGAGGTAGATAAGTAATTCTTTACAAATATACTTACGATAAATCATAAATTATAGATAATTAAAAATTATGTACTAATTTAAAGAACTATGAATTTTTAATATGTATTAAAGGTCAAAATAAATGTTAACCAGTTTCATAATAATTTTTAAAATAATAATTTTTTAAACACATATAACACAATGTCGACGCCTTCTAACATGTTAAGTTGTCTAAGTTATTCTAACATGTTAAGTTGTCTAAGTTAAGTATTTATTTTCTAATAAGACTCATAATAAATCTTAAATTATACATTTTAAAAAATTATGTTATAATTAGATATTAATCTAGAAATATATGAATTTTTAATATAAAGTAAAGGATCATAATTGTGTTTGGAGTTAAACATATATTAATTTTTTTCATTAAAAATTTTTCTTCTAACCAAGCTAAGCATCACACACTAATGGCCTTCTTTATAATTTTTAAAATAATAATTATTTATATAATGCAAAACTTAAAATTTGTTGCTTTGTTAATGTAAAAACAAGCAAATAATAATTACATTGTCTTCTAGTACACAAAAGGATTTCATCATATATGATAAGAACAAGACTTTGCACTGAGGTCAACTTAACTCTTGGTTTAAAACCGATATGATACTAACATGTGACGTTGTTTGAGATGAGATGGTATGATAGACACCAGACCACCAAGTGGCAGTCGCATATTTGACCTATAAATGATCTCATTATAGGGGCTTCTTTAGAATTTTAGGAACGATAAGAAAGACTCGTTAGAGTTGTCAAATTTATAGGTCTTTTTGGAAAACAAAAACATGGTAGGTGATCGAAAGAAAGAGGGTTGTAGGGTCTGCGGTTCAGTAATTTTAAGTGTCTCAGTTGCGGTGACATGCTGTGGAATGGGAGTCAAGGGGACGATGGCATGCTCTATCAATGGGTGATGCAAAGAAGATAGATCTTACATTGAATGTGTTAATCTGTGTTGAGGTCGACAGAGACTTGCTAGTGGGCCCTATTTCTATTTTTAAAGAAGTTGGGAGGGTTAAAGTAAGGTCCCATAGTTTGACTGAGTTAGAATGTTGAGACACAGTAAATGAAAACCTTGATGAGCATAAGCCATCTTTAGTTGTTGATTTTATCGAATAAGGGTTAAATCGAAGGGAAGAGACTTGCAGATGATTACAAAAATTATAGAATTCGAATGATTCTTCAAAGTCTAGTGAATATATCAACACAGTGATTGTTAAAAATTCAATAAATGGTCAGACACCCTATAATAGCAATCAAGATTTGAATTATAAGTTAATAGGAGATGGCACATTAGAAAAATAACTAAAAAAAGGTTTTAAAAAAGTGAAACATAAGTGGGCCAGTAGTAATAGGCTCATGTATGTTAAAAATGTCTAAAAAATGAATATTTTTCATGAAGAATTTAAAAGTGAGATAAAATAAACAAGAATTAGGCATATAAATAACAATATTACCTTTCATAGATAAGAGAACAAAGAAGGTGAGTTAATTACAAAAGCTCTGTAAAGTCTGGACGAGTAATAGTTAGTAATAATTTTCAATGTTGATAAAATTACATTTATGAAAGTTAAACTAGGCCTGAAAAAGCCTAATAAGATAAGAAGAACAAATTATAAGAGAACATAAGACAAAGTTAAATGTAGTCACAGATATAAATCTAATTTAAAGGTTTTTCAGGAAAAACTATCAATTCACAATGCAGAAAAGACACAATAGCATTTCCTTGATAAAATAGTGGCTATACTTTTAACGGTTATCAACATAATTTTGGAAGAAATCAACATACTTACATTAAAAAGAAGTACACATTGTTCACAATTTTTTCGCATGGTTGATATGGCAACTTCCAAAGTAAATGTAATGAAACGTCTGAATCTACAAAAATTGAAGCAAATGATAGAAATTTGATATAATTAATAATACATTAAGAAGGATAAAAATTGAAATAGAAATTAGAATAAAAAATTATATATGGTCACTTACAGTTTTCGGGTAATCTTGTTTAAAGTGAAAAATCTTAAACCAATAGCAAAAAAGGAACAATAAAGCTTTTGAACGAGTTTAGACGTAACAAATGCCAAAATGTAATTTAGGAAAATATATCTAAGCAATATTGTTGATAATTTATGTCAGTTTAAAAATGAAAAAAGTGAAAAAAAAAACGTAATTGGTAGAGTTAAAAAATTACTAAAACAGGTCTCGAATTTTTATCATGACCCGCTACATAAGCGAGCCCTTCTGTGAGTTCAGTAAAAAATTCATCTGCTATCAAGTTCTCTACATTTCAAAGAAAAACATAAAACAAAAAGTAGAAAAAACAATATCCAATAGATTTTGAAGCAATATTTATTGTTATTTATTGTTCTTTATTTTGAACTGGTAATTAGTTTAACACTGAACTATTTGAACTTATAAACAATAAAAACTTTATTTATAGTGGAAGAAATAGAAAAAGGATTGATTATAAAAAAAAAGAATAAGAACCAACACAAAAAGTGTAAGAATATTTGGTTATATTCATAATATTATAATAAAAATTATTGTTACATTATCGATAACTATGATGTCTCTCCAAGAAAGACAAGCCTTTAAATTTTTTGCAGCCAACTTAACGTTGTCACCGTTAACTCTGAGGAATCGTTCAATACAAGCGTTGTTACAAAATTTCTTCTTTGATCAATGTTAATGGCAGTAGCTATTTTGTGCAATGTTGATATAATATTGCTTCTTCGTTAATAAAAAAATGAAATAGAGGAAAGAGAGAATGATCTCACTTGCTTCTGTAAGAGAGGAGTTTGCTTAGTTAGATGCTGCAACACAACTTTATTTTTCTGAATCAATTGGGGAAGATCTTTAAGCAGCGTTTCATTATTCCTCATTTTGAACAAGTAAGCAATACGAAGGGAAACAAAGAAAATAAATATGGTTGAAGATTTTGTGAATGTAATTGCTGAGAAACAAAATTGAAATGATAAGGAACACGTGTCAGAAAAACCATAACATGTTAAAATGTTTGTTAAAAGCAAAATTAATGATTTTAGATTTCATTCCTAACAACCAAATAAATTTCATTTACAACTTTGCATCTTTAAATCGGCGGTGTATCTGTTGGAAGATTGTTTGTTGAAATTGGCGGCCTATTTGTTAGAAGTTTATGTTTTGTGATGTGATGCAGCGTATTTGTTAGGAAATTAATTTTTTTTACAACATTAGCAGGTTAATGTTGTCAACAACCAAAAGAAATAGAGCGAATATTTGAAATATTCATCTGATGTAACAGGCATGGCTTACACACCTTTGACCCTGGAATTCCTTTATAACTTCCACTGATACTCCTAGACATATAACACCATCACTTGGTCCCTTAGCTGATACTGTATGGTAAAATTTACCAATTGTTGATCGAAGATGATTGTTCCTTTTAGAGCAATATATTTTGGTAGCAATGGGAATTGGAGCATCTGTTTTAATTGTATATATTTTTGTCAAAAACAAATCAACAGAATAATGAACCAACGTCTAACTAAGAGAAATAATAGTTCAATGAGCATAAAAAAATACTATGGGGAATAAATTAATGACTATTAGAAGTAGAAATAAAAGCAATATAAAGCATACAAGGTTAGAAAGAAAAAGCTCTTGGCATCTGGCATGATTCATAAGCTTACTGAAAGCTTTTAACAAAAATAACACCATTACACAAATCAGTTTCTGAGGCACAATGCTTATGTAAGGAGAATACATAAAAATATTCCTATAAGTTATCGTATACAAATGGTCATCAAACCCATATCAATTCATTTAAGGAATATAGCATGTGCATGTACATCTGTCAATAAGAGCAGCAACAATTGTTTAATCAGTCTTTCAATCTATTGAAACAAAAACTTGAATTGACAAGAGAACAGAAATTGGCTAACAAAATAAAATACAAGCCCAACTCTCAAGAAGCAAGTTACAATAGTTTAGGTGAAATATACTCCTATAAAGGAATAAAAATGAAGGCAATCATTGTTAGAAAAGTAAATCACGTTAATTACGTGATCTAGTCAAATCCCTGTAATTGTGGAATCCCTATAATCCTACCTTAGGAGAAAAAACAGGATCAATTGCAGTAATATGATTGATTCTTGTAATGCCTATAAACTCACATGTAACGAATAGTTTTGTGAATGAGTGAAAATATACAGACATTACATTACCAAGATGGTACTAGAGCATCAACCGGTCATTTTGACCTTTTTTTAATTCTTTCATCTTCTACCGCTTACCTGAGATGGCTTCTGTTGACGAAGATGGAAGCACGTCACAAACGGGGGAAACCTCGTCCAATCCTGCAAACATGATAGCAGTACAATTAATCCAGTTACTGCAAAATCTCGCACCAAACAAAATCACAAAGAGCAACAATGTTACACTCTCAGTGAAACTCAATGAACACAACTACTCCGTTTGGGCTAGGCGAATGAATCTCGCAATCACAGGAAGGGGGAGACTCAATCATATCACAGATCTCCCCCCTCCAACAACCGATCCAAACTACCAAAAATGGAAGTAGATGGATTCCACTCTGATCTCTTGGATCATAGAGAACATAGAGGAAGACCTGGTGTCACAATATGTGGATTACACAATGGGCAAAGAACTGTGGAATGTACTTGCCACAACATACGTTAGTGGTAGAGGCAAGCTGCAAATTTTCGACTTAACCATAAAGGCAAACAACTTGAAGCAGGGCATTGTCAATTGAAAAATATTACAGCACCTTACAGGGAATTTGGAAAGAGATTGATCGAAAAATAACCAATCCAATGTAGTGTTCCTTAGACATGGAGATATGCAGTCATGAAATACAGGAATTCAAATTGTTCTAATTCCTTGGGGGTGTTGATGACAAGTTTGACAACGAACGATGGGATCTCCTTAAACAAGATCCTCTTCCGTCAGTCGAAGTGGCCTACATAACAATCCGAAGAGAGGTGGCTAGAAGGGGCATCATGAACGTCGGCTGGAAAGGAGAAGAGCCATCACAGGGAGATTTTCCCTCAGACGCAAGGTTGGTGGCGAAAGGCCGGTCAGAAAATGCCAAATCAACAGCGAAGTCATCATTTCGACAAGAGGAAGTGGACAAATCAAGGCTAAAGTGTAGCCATTGCGAGGGAACTAAACACACCAAAGAGGGGTGTTTCAAAATTATTAGACACCCCAATTGGTGGCAAGAAAAGAGGGACGAAAGGAGTAGCTGCCACCACCGTGGGCAACAAGATCACCGTCGGCACGGGAGGTGACGAGCAGGGAACAGGATTTGCTGCCATAGCTGCTGCGCACGAGAAGAATGGAGGAACTCTTGGAGGTATAGGGTTTGGGGTTTTAAAATTATCCCCAGGGTTAGGGGTTTTAAAATTATCCCCAAACCCTCAATTTTCTAATCCTCATTTTTTTACCCTGGAATTTTCGGTGAATGTGATTTGAGCCCAATTAATTATGGTGTCTGTTTGTTGAGTCCCAACAGTAATGGGATTGTTAAAAAGAACCCATCAGTTCCTTTCTTTCAAAAACCCGATCCCCAGTATTTAAAAAGGGCAAAAAATAGCCACCTAAGGTTCGAAAAAATAAAAAGGGTCCATATAAGAAAAAGAACTTTGTATCTGAACCCAAAAAAATTCCAAAAACCTCAATTACATGCCTAGCCCAAAAAAAGAATCGTGGGTGGTTGTTTGACTACGGGGCCATAGACACTATGTCATACGATCCTTCAGATTTCCATACACCGTTAGTACCTCGAAAATCCCAAATTCAAATGGCCAATGGGGGGTACTCACCAATTGAAGGTGCCGGATGTATAGATTTGTCTCTGACTCTTAGACTTTCAAATTGCTTATATGTTCCATCCCTGTCCCATAAATTGTTGTCTATTAGTCATGTGACAAAAGAATTGAATTGTACAGTACTAATGCATCTGACGTTTTGCCTCTTGTAGGATATTCAGACGGGGAAGATCATTGAGCGTGGCTCTGAAAAAGGAGGTTTGTACTACGTAGACAAACTGGACCAATAAGGCTCCACAATGCTTGCTCACGGGACGGTGGAAAGGCAAGCTTAGCCGTGGCACCGACGGCTTGGTCATCCATCATTAGGGTACCTTAAATTATTATTTCCCTAGTTTTTTTCATAATAAAAGTTAGTTTTCTTATGAGACATGTATCTTAGCCAAAAGCCATAAACAAGTGTTTCACCATAAGAATACTCAAATTGATAAACCTTTTTCACTTATACATACTGATATGTGGGGCCCTTCTCCTATATCTAGTCGTAATGGTTTCTCTTATTTTCTCTTGTTTGTTGATGATTGCACACGTCTCACCTGGGTATTTTTTTCTCAAACATAAATATGAAGTGCTAGAAAAATTTATCCTTTTTTACAACCTCATCAAAACACAGTTTTAGCATCATATTAAAATACTCATATCTGATAACGGGGGGGAATACATTAATCATACCATGCAAGCTTTCTTCAGGGATAATGGGCTCATACATCAGACCACTGGTCCACACACTCCCCAACAAAATGGGCTGGTGGAAAGGAAGAACCAAACAATCTTGGAAATAACCCGATCCTTAATGTTAGAGTCCAATGTACCTAAATACCTATGGCCTGAAGCTGTCGCAACTACGACATACCTGATCAATAGATTACCGACAAAAATTCTTAAGCTTAAAACACCACTTGCTGTCCTATCTCAATATACCGAACCAAACTTGATCCATGTGCTATCAAATGTGTGTTCGTTGGGTACGACATATACACAAAAGGTTACCGCTGCTATGATCCTATCACCAAACACATGTACAGTACCATGGATTGTGATTTTCTGGAAACAAAATATTACTTCCAAAACCCACCAAATAGTCAGGGGGAGAGTGAGCCATCAGACTTCTTGGGTCGATTTCGCAGCCCAATCTTGCCCGACACTGTCCTAACAGAGATAGTAGGTGGGACCATTGTGTCCAACAATGAACACGGAGAACTTGCTTCCCAAACAGAGCCATCTGAATCATCAACCCCTGCTGAAAATCCTCCTGAGGTAAGTACTCCTGAGCTGGAAGATGTTCCTGAAGTTGCTACTATAGAACCTTCTAACAATCTTGCAGTACCAGAGACTGTAGACAAATACACTCTACCACACAGGAGCACTAGAGGAGTTCCACCAAAGAGGTACGAACCGGAGTATGAACCACGAGCATCCAAGTACCCCATGGCTAACTTAGCCAGGGGGAGCCTATCTAAGGTAGCACAAGCTTTTAATGCTGCACTTTACTCCGGGGACATTCCCAGGACAACGAAAGAAGCTCTGAAAAGCAAGGTGTGGAGACAAGCTATGCAGGTCGAGATGGATGCATTAGACAAGAAACATACATGGGACAAGTGCAAGCTTCCAGCAGGAAAAAAACCAGTGGGGTGCAAATGGGTGTTCACCATAAAGCACAAGGCAGACGGTATTGTTGAACGGTATAAGGCAAGATTGGTGGAAAAAGGGTACACATAAACTTATGGGATCGACTATTCGAAAACATTCTCTCCGGTGGCCAAGATTGACACGATTCAAGTTCTCTTCTCTGCTGCAGCCAATTATGACTGGCCTCTACACCAGTTCGATGTAAAAAATGCCTTCTTGCATGGGGAATTAAAAGAAGAAGTGTACATGGAAGCGCCTCCAGGGTTTTTAGGAAGCTTCAAGCTTGGAGAAGGGTGTCGATTAAAAAAAGCACTATATGGCCTAAAACAGTCACTCAGAGCTTGGTTTGGGAGGTTCACCTTAGCAATGAAGAAGAATAGATTCAGACAGAGCAACTCCGATCACACCCTATTCTTGAAAAAAAGAGAGAAACTGGTTACATGTCTCATCATATATGTTGACGACATGACTATAACTGGGAATGATCAAGAGGAAATTGCAAAGCTTAAGCAGCAGCTCTTTACAGAATTTGAGATGAAGGATCTTGGAAGATTAAAGTACTTTCTTGGGATTGAAGTACTAAGGTCAAAAAGGGGGATCTTCATCTCTCAGAGAAAGTATGTTTTGGATTTACTAGCTGAGGTGGGGATGATTGATTGCAAGCCAGCACAGACACCAATAGTAGTAAATCATGGACTCAAAATGAAAGAAGGGGCTGAGGCAGCTGACAGAGGACAATACCAGAGATTGGTTGGGAAGCTCATCTACCTTTCCCATACCAGGCCCGATGTCGCTTACGCTAATCAGCCAATTTATGCATAACCCCAGGCGGATCATATGGAAGCAACGCTCAGGATTGTACGCTACCTTAAAGGAACACCAAGTCGAGGAATGCTATTTCAGAAACATGGACATCTGGGAATACAGGCTTATACTGACACAGACTAGGCCGACAACCCAGTAGACAGGAGATCAACCTCTGGTTACTTTACATTGGTTGGAGGAAATTTAGTAATATGGAAAAGCAAAAAATAAAAGGTTGTGGCTCTGTCAAGTACGGAGGCAGAATTTCGAGGAATTGCTCGAGGTTTAGCAGAAGTACTTTGGCTTCAGAAGCTGCTAGCTGAAATTGGCTTTCCTGTTGGAGACACGTGCCAGTTGATGTGTGACAACAAAGCAGCAATAAGAATTTCAGAAAATCCGGTGCAACATGATCGCACCAAGCATATAGAAGTGGACAGGCATTTCATCAAAGAAAAGATCGAGGCAGGAATTGTGAGTTTGCCATATCTTCGTTCAGAGGATCAGCTTGCAAACATGCTGACTAAGGCTTTTCCGGCTTAAGCCTTCAGTAATGCATTGGGAAAGTTAGGCGTGGAAGATCCCACGACCTAACTTGAGGGGGAGTGTTAGGAAAGTAAATCATGTTAATTACGTTATCTAGTCAAATCCCTATAATTGTGGAATCCCTGTAATCTTGCCTTAGGAGAAGAAACATGATCAATTGCAGTAATGTGATTGATTCTTGTAATGCTGATAAACTCACATGTAAACGAATTGTTTTATGAATCAATGAAAATATACAGAAACTACATTGCCAAGAGCAATTACTATGGAAGTGCTTCAGAGAATGACTCAACTATGCATTGCTGAAAGCAGAAACTTCAAGTATCATCACTGATGCAAAGAACTTAATATCGCTCAAATTACTTTTGTAGATGATTTGCTCATGCTCTGTGCTAATGATACAACTTTAGGTGGAGTAATCTTAAATTCCTTACAAAGATTCTAAGAAATATCAGGGCTGAAATTCAATCCACAAAAGAGTTCAACTTATTTGTCTACATATAGTAATGAAACCTCATCAAATGTAATTACAAGTGCAGGACTTGTCATTCATCAGTTACCTCTTAATTATTTGGGAGTTTCCATCTTTACTGAGAAACTGAAAGAAGCAGAATGTCGACCTCTCCTTAAGAAAGTTTATAGAAAAATTTCCCTTTGGAGCAACATATATTTATCTTAGGAGTTAGATTGCAGCTTGCTATTTTCATTCTTAATAATTTGCATGTTTATTGGTTGTCGCATCTAGCCATTCCCAAGGGTGTTTTAAAGAAGATAGACAGGAGTATAAGGGATTTCATATGGCATGGACAAAATTTAAATACAAGGAAAATTTCTAAAGTCAACTGGAGTACTATTTGTCTTCCAAAAGAAAATGGGGGATTAGGGATCAACTCAACCTTCAAAATGTGTTAGCAAAAAGGATATGGAGACTTTGTTGTGATAAAGAAAGTCTATGGGTTAAATAGGTTCATATGTTCCATGTCAAACACAAAAGCATATGGTCCATCTTTTAGAAAAGTTTTCAGTCTTATACTTTTTAACAAATCCTACTAACTAGGTCCTTTATGCATCCTTATATCAAGCATTATATCAGAGATGAGCACAATATCAATTTCTAGTTTGACAACTAGCATTCACTAGGGCCTCTATGTAATTCATGGTTTTGTTTTTCTAATTTTGAAAGGCTCAATTCTAGAAGATACCAAGGTACAGATACTCATTCAAAATAACAACTGGCTGTGACCATTCCATATGAACAGAAGAACTACGCCAATTGTTAAGCAAACGCCAACTTATTCACCAGATCAGTGACAGGAAGATGAAATTAGATGGGAGTTACACACATCACATAAATTTACTGCACAATCTTGTAAACAACTACTACTTGGCTCATTCACCTGAGCTGATATGAGGATCTAGAATTTTATAGGCTCACTCGTTTATACTCTGGTTAGCAACTGGGTAGAAACTGGGGACTAGAGACATGATAAAATTCCAGATTCTAGACAAATCTTGCCTTTTATGCAGCGGGGAAGATGAGTCTTTAGATCATCTCTTCATTGGTTGCTCTTGCACAAAACAATTATAGGGTAAGTTTCTCTCCATTTTTAACCTATAAGATAGAAATCTTGCCTAGAAAGACTGATTGAATTAGGTCAATGCTTTGAAATGGTGCAATAAAATGGATCATAGAGCATTCAAGATTGGTTTTGCCATGGTAGTAATTTCATTTGGAGGTTGAGGAACACAAAGATCTTTGGGACAGTAGACAAGAAATTCAGGTGGAATGAGTTTTATCTTAAGCTACGGATGACAATCCTCTCAACACCCCATTTTCAAAATTTATCTGATCAACTCAAGCAACAAATGAGTATATAATAATAGCTGATACTTAGTTATGAAAAGTTGAGAAGCTAGTTGTGTATTTTGTATAGACTCTAACTATAAGAGTTGTATATCCTCTCCATTGTAATTTCAGCCTCTTTTGATTGAATGCAATATTCTCTACTTGAATAAAAATTGAAAATAATGGAAGGAGGAATACCATGAAATTAAATTTTAGTTTGAAGAGTTTGAGACATTTACATCAAATTTTATATTTGATTTTAAAAAATAAATATTTTTAAAATTTTGAAATTTTAAACAACTATTTAAATTGAGCTTTTTCATTTGATTTTTAATTATTTCAAATTTGAAATAATTAAAA
>JANZLC010000009.1:17619027-17629324 GCA_026413385.1 Erythroxylum gracilipes
TCTGCTCGTTGGCTAGTCCCGGAGATCACGCACCATGCTTGGGCTGGACTTCTTGGACATATGGACCGATCGGCCCAAGCCTGACAAGGCCGACCCGACCACTTACTTTAAAAATAATTAATTAGTTTTATACAATAAAAATAAACTTATAAAAATGACAATTAAAATTAACTGTCATTATTACAAGTTTTGTAATTTTTTTCTATGAGAATTATCATATAATAAACCAAAACATGTCATTCTTGTTACTTACATTAAAAATAATTAATTATTTTTATACAATAAAAATAAACTTATAATAATGACAATTAAAATTAATCTTATTAAATAAAAATATAAGTTTATCTAAATTTATACTGCCTAACAGTACTCCTACTTGTCGTTATTACAAGGAATCATACGCTTGAGATTAATGATGGTTATGTATAATTGTACAACTACATCTTCATGCTAGGTTTACATTCATCTTTTGTCATTATATTGTGTGCGTTGAAAGAAACAAAATACGTTGAAGTCAACCACCAATTCGCTTGAAAGTTCAAGGAAAAACGGTAAATTATAAAAAAAATGTTGAAATTTATTCAATTTTGTAATATTAATTTCAATTTTTAAAAATAATGTTAAAATATTATATTTTTCAATTTTTTATAAAAATAACTTGTCGTGAACCATCCAATTAACAATGCTAACATGGCTTGGACACATGACAAATACGGTATATTAGTGTCATGTTAGAATTAATATTAAAATTAAAAAACAAAAATATGAAACCTATTCCCCTATCTCTAAAATCCTAAAAAGGCTAGCCTTTCCTTAACCCATACAGAGCAAAACAACCTCATCAACATGCTCCTGTCACTTCCCAAAACTCCTGGGTCTCTATCAAAGTCAGGCTCGTCAATTTCCTTAAGATTAGCTCCTCCAATTTAGGTTTCTTGGACTTTCTTGAAATAGCCCCTTCTTCGAAGAAGAAATTGGGATTGAAGTTATATTGATCAAGATTGACGGACAAAAAGGAGGATGGTAGCCTCGTTTGGTTGTTGGTTGATCAACCAAAATATAGTTGATTGACTCAAATCAGTTGATTGACTTTGGCCTTGTTAGTTGTTGGTTGATCAGTCAAAAAATAACTTATAGACTTAAATCAACTGGTTGACTTTATAAAAAAATTGTTTAGGTTGTTTGGTTATGAGCTGGTTAGGTTGGCTGATTCAACCCAAACAGCTGATTACGTTAAAACGCTCTTATAGAGGAGCTTCTTCAAAAGCAGCTGGTTGGGTTGAATCAGCCAACCCAACCAACTCATAACCAAACAATCTAAAGAACTTTTTTTTATAAAATCAACCAGTTAATTTGAGTCAATCAGCTATTTTTTGGCTGATCAGCCAACAACTAAACGATGCCTAAATAACAAATAGCTAATGCAATCAATTGGTCAAATCAACTAATATAATCAACTATCAGTTAACAGCTAATGCAATTAGTTGATTATCAAATAAGGCGGATGATTCTTGACATGTTAAATGTAAATTCTAGAAATCTTGAGATTGAGTTTAGGAGGGGGAAAATTAGAGATGGCAATTGGAACATTTATAAACATAATAAAAAGATTTTGTTAAAAATAAGGTTACTTTTACATTTTAATTAAAATATTGTTTGGGTTGGGTGAGTTAGATTCGGGCTTGGGCTAGGCTGTCTCGTAACCTACTGCTGCTATTGGGGCCTGGGGGCCTTCTGCCTCGGCCCAGTCCCAACCTGAGCCCATTGCCTATCTCCGGATAAAACGAATCAATATTTGAATGTTCTCGGTCCAACAAGATTTCTTTGATCAGCGGATCGTACACTCCTCTGACTGTTTGTACGGATCCAATGACTATATGCTTTGACCGTCATCGTTTTTAGCAGGGGCCATGAGGCATCACTACAGAGATAGAGAAGTTCTTTAAATTTTTGTTTCACAACTCCGATATTCACTCTGTTGTGTGTTAGGTTGTACTCGTGTAGTAACAAATCCATTAGCTTCACAAATTAGAATTTACCCAGATCAGCAAACTACAAAATTGAAGAAAAAATAAAGATTTTACGAGAGTACTAGAGGTGAACAACTCAATAATAGCAAACAGCAAATTACATCAGTTATTAGCTGATAATTAATAATATCATATTTAATAATATCAGCTTTTTATTTAAAATGTTTGATAAAATTAATTATTTAGTATTAGTTATTGATGTATAAAATAACTTGTGAAGATTTGATTTAAAAAAATTATAAAAGCATAAATATTATATTTCCCACAATTTCATTGAATATTCGTATAAGAATTTAAATTTTAAATATTTAATTTTACAAAAATTAATTTTATAACTTAAAAAAATATCATCATTATCATAATTATAAGCAAAAGAAGAAGAAGAATAACAATAATAATAATAATAATAACCCAATGTTAAATTTTATATTAATACGAATAATACAACAAGCACATCATATTAGTATTTTTCATATAATATGTATTAATTTTATTATTTAATAAATTAAAAATATTTATAATTATAATATGACACAGATACGATATATAATAGTTATATACTAAAAATATTAATTTGATGGGACTCTTTTGTTCAAAAACTTAATATTATGGTATTTGTAAATATAAACTAATATTAAAAAAATTAAATAAAAATTAAAAAGTTTAATTAATTCCTTTATTATATTCTTCCCAACTTCACGACATAATTATACAATAATAAAAAAAAACAACTTTGAAAACACACAAAGCAAAAATATAAAGTGAAATAGAAGGTAATATCATTATTAGGCAAACAACTAACCTCAAAAACTCCTCTTATGAGCTTTTAAAAATCAACTTATTAAAGTTAAATAAACTAACCGATCAGTAATTCAACAAACACATCAATAATTTTTTAAAATGATCAAAAAGCTAACTTTTAATTAATAAACTAAAAAATAAATGATCTAACTGTTTGCCAAAGCACCTCTTTCTTGTTGGTTGTATCAACCCAAAAAAGTGAAGAACTTCATCATGTTTTCATACTTTTAAGGTTTTGAGCAGGTGAATTCCACAATAAAGCCTGTGGAGAGTTTCAAGACCCTTCAAGAAATCATAAAGTTTTACTTGATTCTATAAATAAAAATTAATAAATCCAATATATTAATTGATTCTTTAAATTCAGATCCTTTAATTTTCAGACTCAACTCAATACAATCATATGGACTTGCTCAATTTGTACAGGTCTAATATAAACCACTATTAATGTATTCTAACTCAAAATATGCAAACAAATTATCTTTAAGAGTATAACTTGGAAACTATTAATGCATTTCCTGAATTCACGAGACAAAGATGTAAATGAAAGACGACATACTGGCAAGAAGTAAGAAACAATACACCAAAGCTACAGAAACTCTAAAATTAGAACCAGTTCCTAGATAGAAGAAAGATTAACGAGTAAGCTTAATAGTTAAAATTCTGACGGGAAAAGAGAACAACTCTCAGACCTAAAACTGCGTATGAATTGATTACACCTGTGGCTGGACTACCTCGCGGAGAAGCAAGTTCGTAAATTGAAGGGGTAAATGATCAACAGATGAGTTTGAAATTCAAAATGCCGAGGCAGCAGACTAGAAGTACCAAAATGCTATTCATCATGCTTGATTTCAAGACCTTTAAGCTTTGATTCCAATTCATCCTCATTATCAGCATCCTCCTCTTTAGCCTCCTCATCAAAATCTTCACCTTCTGGATCATTTTCATCCAAAGGTCCAAGCACATCAGGCAAATTCTTGAATATATCCTTCACCTCATCAATCCCTTCATCAGATATGAAATTACCATTGATATTTAGCGATTTAAACCCTGGCTTCTGCACAACAGCTTGTGACAAAAGCCTTGCCCCCGCCCTTCTTATGGCATTAGTGCTCAAGTCAACTTCATTCAACTGACCATGACCAGCTTCTATTGCCCTAGCAATCACAATAGCACCTTCATCCTTCAGCTCATTCTCAGCAAGATTTAACTTGGTAAGAAATTGCTTTGCAGCAATACAGGCTGCCAATGATGAGGCACTTTTGGCAGTGATGTCATTTCCAGCCATTTCCAGAACTTCAAGCGATGGAGCAGATTCCTTCAAAGCACCAGCAAGTGCTTCTGCACCCTCATCTTCCAAGTTTAGATAACTGAGATAAATCTCGGTAAGATCTGCAAATGCAACTAACACTTTACCAAGAGCAATTCCAGCTTCCACACCAAACATATTGTCACGAAGATCAAGCTTCCTCAAAAGTCTACACGTTCCAAGTGCTTGAGCAAGGGCAACACCACCTTCTGAACCTATTCTGGTCGAAGAACATTGAAAATCCTCCAACACAGCAGATTTTTGCACAATCTCAGCAATTGCAATTGCACCTTCATCTCCAGTCATATTATTATGAAAATGAAGGACCTTAAGCTTACCAGTAGAAGGAACTAGTTCACAAACAGCACGTGCAGCTTCCTCAGATATTCCATCATTAATCAGATAAAGTTCCTCTAGATTATTCTGTGACTTGAGAAGGGCCCCAAATGCTCTGACACCCTTCTCCCCCAATGCGTTATTTGAAAGATTCAGATACCTCAAGTTACTACCTTCCAAGGCCGATGAAAACAATTTCATGACTTCTAGAGCTTCTGACTCTGATCTTCCTGCAACCACATCTGATAAGTCCACTTCTGTCAATTGATCTTTTATCGACAACAGTATGGGTTCTGCAACAGCAGCAGCCTCTAATCCAAAACTTCTATTGCTAAAACATATCTTAGTATATGAGTTTCCAGGCTCCCTAAGTGGTTTTAGAAGATTTTCGGCCTCATCCACACTGATAAATGCCCTTCGACCACCAGATATATCAAAAACATTTCCAGGAATAGCAGCAGTTTTCTCAGCTGTTGTTGCCTCTCCATCCTCCTTCACCCTCGGACCCCGTTTGAGAACTTCCAACATAAGCTTACTGGATTCTTTAGCATAAATCTGAACTGCAGAACTTCCATCTCCATCGGGCTCTTTCTCAAAGTGTTGGTTTGCTGCAGTAAAAGCCTGCTCTTCAATTTCCTTGGCATCCTCCTCAGCCTCTTCTTTGCTCAACAGCCCATACTTTCTGGAGATTATTGATGGAGTGGTGAGATTCTTGGTCATCCGTTCCACAAGCATTAGCCTCGTACTCTGACTAGGCGGCCACAATTTCACAGAAAGCGCACGGTGTTGGAAAGCTTGCTTTATGGAATCCATGTCAAAGCTGCCTGAAAACATTATCACAAGCTTAAAAACAGAAAGAATTCTACAAGTATTCACATTTAGTAATCCAGAAAACAGAAAAGCTCATGTAACCCCTCATTGTCTTACATGCTCTTGCCGTCGCAGTTATAGTGTAAGAATACAAAGAAGCCACAGACAAGGTTAGGATTGTGGAATACTGCCATTATAAATCCCTAGGGCACGAAACTTGAACAAACATTAAAAAGAAAGAAAAAAGAAACTAAAATTAACGCGTTTTAGAAAAAATCGAAGAAATGGAAGCAATTAACTAACTAAGCAACAAACATCAAAACAAAAATGAAACCAACAGATCGAGAAATGACAAAAAAGCAAAATAAAGCAAGTACCTGAAATGAAGCGAGTGAATGGGAGTGGAAACCCCTACCCTAGAAACCAAATCCCCAAATTCTAAAATCAATAACAGACGTTTACTTTGATTCTAAATTTGGTTTCGTCCCGAATCCTGATGGAGGGAATTTAAATTTTGTGCTTCACTTCAAAATATCGTAATTCTTGAGCTTCTGGCATGTTCTCCCTTTTACCCCGAATACTTTCTTCTATCTACATTTGACCCCAAATGGCATGGGCCTTTCTGACCTTCATATGCCTGGGCCTTGGATTATTTTATCAGAATCGACCAGCCCGTGTCAATAATAATAATAATAATAATTCTAACCTAAAATGTTCTATATTTAATCGTTTTACTGCTTTGTTTTAATAAGCATCTACAAAGTATAGTCAGCAGTTATATAAATAAGCATTAAAATATTATCAATAAAACAATCATTAAAGTAAGAAACAATAACAATAATAAAAGTAAAGAGTGGTTTTTTACTATCCAATAATAAAACATAAATAGGGCACAAGGTTCTCTAAAATCTACATTTTACAAAGAAGTTGTTTATATGACTCGAGTTCGTAGCCTTCTAATCATAAAAGAGTAACCACTCTAGTTAGGTCAAGGCTCCCTCTCTAATAAAACATAAGAGTTGTTAGCTGCAAGTCAACTTTTAAAGATTGTTGGTTGTTAACATGAATAAATATAAATCATAAAATAAATATAATTTGATGAGTACAAATTATATTATTTATAGTTGAAAAGTAAATAAAAATAAGTATTAAATAACAACTCACCTTTATTAAGCACAAAATTTTATGAGAACATAAGGAAAGTTTTGTAAGTTTAATACATAAGAGAAGGAAAGTAAGAGGTTTGGGGATTTATATAAAGCCCCTGTTAAGCAAACAGTAGATTATATTAGTTGTTAGCCGATTTTATTAATGATTAACTGATAATTAATTCTATCAGTTGATTTAACCAGCGAATAACATCAACTATTTAGTAAAGATATTTGGTAAAATTAGTTTAGTATTAGTTGTTGATATGTAAAATAACTTATGAGGGCATGATTTTAAAAAAAAATTATAAGAGCATGAATATTACATTTCTTACTATTTCGTTGAATATTCTTATAAGAAATTAGATTTAGATATTTAATTTTATAAAAATTAAGTTTATAACTTTAATAAAAAAATATTATAATAATAATAATAATAACAATAATAATAATAATAATAATCCAACGTTAAATTTTCTATTAATATAAATGATGCAACGAGCTACATCATATTATTATTTTTATATAATATGTATTAATTTTATTATTTAATAAATTAAAAATATCTATAATTATAATATGACACAAATACGATATATAGAGTTATATACTAAAAATATTAATTTGATGTGACTTTTTATGTTCAAAAACTTAATATTATAGTATTTTTAATTGTAAACTAATATTATAAAATTAAATAAAGATTAAAAAGTTTAATTGACCCCTTTATTATATTCTTCTAAACTTCATGACATAATTGTACGATTAAAAAAAAGGCCAACTTTGAAAACTCGCAGAACAAAAGTAGAGAGTAAAGTAGAGGGCAATATTGTCATTAAGCAGACAGTTAACTCTAAAAGCTTCTCTTATTAGGGGTGTTCAAGAAAACCCATGAACATGTGAACCGGACTGAACCGCATGAATTGAACCTGTAAACAAGGTTAATCGAACCTAAACTGAACCGCATGAACCGAACCTGCAAACAAGATTAACCGAGCCTGAGTTCAAGTTCGGTTCGAACCAAACCTAAAAAATCAAGTTTATGGTTCAAGTTCAGGTTCAGGTTTTTAATTTATGGTTCTAGGTTAACCGAACCTATAGCAAGTTAACCGAACCTATAGCAGGTTAACCGAACTAAACTTAATTTATAGGTTTAGGTTTAAACCTGAACCTGAAACACCCAAAAAAACCTATTATATATTTAGATGTAATTTAAGAGGATATTAATAATAATAAATTCACTAGTATATAATATATTAATTCTTGAGTAAAAAGAAGAAGAAAAGGAAAAAAAAAACTACTCTAATTCTATGTTATTAAACGTTAATCTTGAACATTGCTATTATAAGTATCAATTAATGCATAACACTCAATACTTTTACTTCAAATAGTAATTAATATGTCTCAAGGTTATTGATCGAAGTATTAAACTATTAATAGAAAAAATTCATCGACTAAAATAATATAATCATTTAGAGATTAATTAAAGAAATTAATAAGTGTAAAACACATTTATTAATAAATCCTACAATTTTAGTTTTTTAAGGCACTTATATTAGCTTAAATATTTATGAGATATTATAAACATTAAACAAGCAAGTAATACTGATTCTTAAAAATATATAATATAGTTGCTAATAAATAATAAGCATATAATAATATTGTCTTGTATAAATACAAACTTAGTTTTTATTTATTAGAAAAGAATGAAAAATGAGTTGATTTAGTAATAGACTATGAGATTGTGTTTTTTTATACGGCTGTGCTTTTTATAATATAATATTTGAAGTTTTAACTATGATATTAATTGTATTTTCTAGGCTAAGTTGCAATAAGAAAAAAGGATACTTTTTGTGCTTATTAGTTTATTATTTTTATTTTTATTTTAACATGATAAAATAAGATTTAATGATGTAAGAAGAATAGTTTTATTTTTTTAATCAATGAAGTCTAGTAGAGCGGTTCGTTCCCTCGCTGTTGCATTTGAGGTAGGGGTATTCATAGTAGGGTAACCTAAAAGCTCCAAAACAAAAATAAAATTTTTATTCGATTATTTACTTTAAAATTTACTAATAGAAATAATTTCTTTTTTAGTAGTAGAATAATTTCTTTGAGTAGAAACTTTATTATTTTCATCTTTCTTTATCTATAATAGCTGCTTTTAATATGTTCTATCTTTACAATTCACCTAAGTGGTAATCCCATTGGTTCTGTCTGATTTTGATGGGGTTGGGCGCTGCTGCTTGGATCCATGAGATTGGTTGACTTTGGCTTTGAGATACCTGCAAAACAACAAGGCACACCGGGGGTTGATTGTCGATAAGCCCCTCCGACGCTCAAGTTAGTCTTTTTGTGAGAGTTTTGGTAGCTAGGAATAAACAATACTAGGGTTCTCGAAAGTCGTACCTGTATCATGGTGAGGTAGCACCTTATATATCAGATACCTGCTAGGTTTAGGTCTTCAATTAAGAATGGGAGGTCACCATCTATAAATGGGTCATCTATGCCTGGGCCTGGGCCTTGCACGACTGACCTAACCAGAAGTCAATGCACAAGGCAACTTTAGATATAGTCTTGCGGGTAAAATTGCCACCAGCCCCGTTACTTAAGTTTTGATTTTAGTCCTGAGGCTCTTTTAAGTTGAACTCCGTTGGTTTGATTACAGGTAAAAAGAATGTTATAAACAAGATGGAGAAGGAAGCGAAAGAGCTGGCATTTGGGATACCAGCGAGAGAGGTTGAGCAAGTATTCGGGAACCAAAATGAGTTATTCTTCCCTAGTCCAAGCAGCTGGCAGGAGAGGGAGAAGAGTCGTGCTTATGCATAGGGAGATGAAGAGAGAAGAGAGAACATGACCTTTTTCAAGGTCTTTGTTGTGGCCTATGGGACACGAAGTCCTGTGCTGTGGGTTCTGGGATGTGTTTGATATAATGTAAGATATGAAGCTACTAATAATACTCCACTATCCCTGTCTTATTTTGTCTAATAACAAAATGTCGTCGTATTAGAATCAAATTGGACAAGTGTTATTAAACGTGCACCATTTTTAAGCCATATCCAAAGTCAGCTTTGGATTTCCAAAGCCAAATCTACAACAGAAAATTTATGCTTTGTGCTTTTTTCGTTATAATAATCAAGCACAAAATTAATAATAAACAGGAATTTAATGATATTATTTAATATCATTAATAATTACATAATTTATTAATAATAAGAATAATAGTAAATAGAAAATTAATAATTATCAAAATTTATAACAATGAAATTAATAAGAATAATTAAATAACCATAATAATTTTTAATAATAATATAATGGTGAATAATAATAGGGAATATAAAATTAGCACAACTTATAATAATTCCTAAAATAAATTCTAAACATACAAATTATAAGGAAAATATAATTATCATAATTGAAAAAAATTATAATAATCAGAATAATTAAAGAAACCAAAAGTGATTATAAATTATAATAATATAATTTATAATAATAATAAATTATGAATTAAAACTCATTATAAGAAATTACCAAAAATAAGCATATCATTTTATAATTAAATGCATGTATCTTTATTTCTATTATTATTATAAAATTGCCTATTATTATTAATTTTCTTCTTATTATTATTAAATTTAGTATTCTTATAAAATTAATTATTCTGATACTTAATTATTATTTTTATTAATTTTCGACTTTAGTTTATATTCTTATTATTATAAATCTTATATATATTTTTTATTATAATTATTATTAATATTAGTAATAATAATAAAATGGTGAATATTAATAAGGAATATAAAATTAGCACAACTTCTAATAATTCCAAAAATTATTTCTAAAATAAAATAATATAAGGAAAGTGTATT
>JANZLC010000009.1:17697221-17713185 GCA_026413385.1 Erythroxylum gracilipes
TTTCTATTCTCTTAACCAAATATGCAAAGTCCAAAATGCCCTTCCACTTAAGCCTTAAAACCCTTAGACTCTTATTGATCTTCCAAAATTACCCTTAGTTCATTTAATCTAACTACTCACACTTTAGGCCAAAATGTAATCCCTTAATCAACTTTAATTTAATTCTAACCTTAGCATAATTTAACTCCAATTAATTTATCTAATAGGACTTCCAAAATTCAAACATCATGCTTCAAAATAAATAAAACAAGTTTGGGGTCCAACAATCTAGGTCTACTCATAGTACGCTCTAGATTAGCATTTGCTTCCAATTATGGAAACGTCTGAATGCGGACGCGTATCTTGCATATCCAAATTATGCAATATACACATTGCACACAAACATTAATAACTTTGCAAAATTATAAGCATTTATTTATGCACAAATGTGTATAAGAACTATGTACAATGCATGCTTAATGATAATTCCGGGTATATTATCCAATTACACAACTTATGCTCATTTTCATTTCATAATTCAATCACTCATCAATTATTTTCTAGCATTATTTGCGCTCATAATAACAATTTCTCATTCACTTTAACTTGACACATTTTACTCCTCTTCTTTGAATCAGAACTTCAATCATATGAATATCTTTATTCCCAAACAAACTCATACCTTTGATACTTTGATATCAACAAGTCATTCACTAATGTTATTCCAACATTACAAGATCACACATTATCCAAACTCTCATTTCTTCTTATAAATTCTCCAAAATTCTAGACCTTCAGGTCTATTTTCCATGATCAAGTAGACAATGCTAGTGAAGTAATTTGACAATACTCTCTTCTAGAAAATTGTTCTCCTTCCTCTTAAGTTTCTAAAGACACTAAGATCATTCAATTTGGTTTGGTATTTTGAAAGTTATTCTCCAAATAATTGGGATTGTTCTCATTCTGAAACAGTACACTATACTTAACTTCCATCCAGAAATTGAAATTCTTATAGACTGAATTAACATTTGATTTCTTTAGACAATTTGTAGCCCTATGTCGCTAGTGTACTCCAAATCATAAATCATTCCATTAGGATAAATACAAAACAAGATATCTTCAAAATACCGAAGCCTATTCAATGAAATCTTTTTGGTTATCACATTCTAGCACAGTCAACATTTTCATCTTAACTTCATTAACGCAATTAAAATTAAGTCATGGCCATGCAACATCAACGCACGGCTGTGCAAGATTCATGGGCGTGCAACAAAAAATCACGCCCGTGCAAACCAACAAAAATAAATCACGGCCATGAGACTTCAACGCACGACCATGCACACCTAATCAGACCAGTCCTGCATTTTTCACTCAATCTCTCCCAAATGATTTCAGATGGCCAAGAGTTTTGGTGATGATGTAGATTAGTGTGTTAAGAGTCCAATGGTTTAAGTCCCATGTCATTTGGAGGTCGCGAGAGCAAGATACGACCAAAATACTGAAGAATGTTCAATTTTCTCCAGCCACAGAAGTGGCAATCGTGCTCACTCACCTATCAAAGTCGCGATCGTGCTGCCAAATGAGGAAAGTCGCGATCGTGCTTTCCCTCTTCCTCTTCCAAAGACGTGATCATGCAAAAGCATGATCACAATTCTTCTTCTCATTCCGAAACTCTGCGTTTTCTTCTTCTTTCTTTTTCTTCTTTTCTTTCACTTAAACAATTTCTCACTTATTTCAACCTCCATTTTTGACTTCCTTTTAGCTTCAAACATTCAAAATCAATCAAAAATCCAAATTAACATCAAACATCAAGAATCAGAAATTCTCCACGTATGTCTTTATTTTTCTACATTTGTTCATTGTCATTTTCCTACATTTTCATTTTCTGCATTCTCTTAAATTTCTTCCTCTAGCTATCATTTAAGCGATCCTTTTCATCTCAGAACATCAGCTTACAACAATTTTTCAACTCAAAATTCATTTTTTTTGTTCATCTCTAAAACTCTCAAAACTCACGTACATTGTGAATACACAACCAAAACAAAGCATTTACTTGTTCTTTTCTCCAACTTTTTTCTGCATTTAATCATATACGTTTTCTAAGATTTTTCAACTTCAAAATCATTTCTACACCATCTTATAACATTTTTATCATCAAATACGTAAAAACCACAAATCCATATTTTCATCTTAAACCTACGTTGTTAATGAAAATAACCATTTTCTCATGATTATGAAATGAAAAATAAATCACCATTTTGTTTCATGAAACCAACAACTCAAAAGGATTAACAAGATACTTACTTGTTAAAACTCCAAATTCGTCAAAATCTCAAGAAGTCTTAATTCCTCAAGCAACCACGTACATCATTTTGAAGGTAGTTTGGGTTAGGCTTTTCTTGAGGTAAAAGAAATAGATAATAAAGTAGGAGTGGTAATAAACATAAGAAAGCAAGATTTAACTTTGGTGAAGGTTTGATGAAAAACTCTGTGTAACGAAACAAGTTTGAAGAAGACAACCACGGAGAAGATATTTTTAAGACAAGAACAGTACTTGGTCTTCCAAAGTTAAGAAAAACGTGACTTGGTCTTTCAAAGTAATTGTATGTTAAAAGTTGAACTAGATAAGGGACACTTGTCATTTATCTAACATCTAAGGCTCTAACTAAGTTCTTATTGAACTAGTTGAACTAGTCCCATCTAACTCCAATATTTTTACTACAATTATCTCCAAATTTTCAATATCATTTCCTCAAAAATTCTAAAGTTATTAATGAAGTTTCTTCAATATCATTAAACCTTTATTTCTATTTCCTTCCATCAATTTACCCGCTAAGTGGCGTTTTTTCTAGTCCAATAATATCCAACAATTTTGAAAATTTCTCCTAAATCAAAAATTATAAATCCATAAATTCACTCTCCGATTTGGTTGTACATATAATTAAATCACAAATTCTCAATATAAATCACCTTTCACATATATCAATCAATTATACTCGAAATGTCAATGAATGCATGTAAAGTCATTTTAATGTATGCAAAAATTCAAATTCACGTGCGTGTAAGCGAATAATATGCATGAGCGTGACATTCAAATTTTCTAAATCTCACTTTGATCTCACATGTTGTATCGTATTTTGGGGTTCTAACCCTTAGTATGGGAACGGGATGTTGCATTTCTCTCCTCTTTAATAAATTTCGTCCTCGAAATTCTTATCTGATTGATTAAGAAGGCAGGGGTATTGTTTCCTCAAATACTCCTCCGTTTCTTATTTAATTTCATCACTCGAAAAATTTCTTCTAATTAACCATAGTCAATGTAATTAATCAATCCTCTAATGATTTCTTCAGATATCACACTATCTTAATAGTTTCCTCTATATAATTTGGGTTGCTCAAAAATTTCACTTCGCAAGCCGACAATATGTCTTTGTCAAATCATATCATTATTTCTTAGCGTATTCACATATCACACATTATAATTTTGAGACATCTTTATTGATCATACAACTCATAAGTTATTGGTGCTATCCTCTCAATAACTTCATGTGGACCAATACAATTCGAGCTTAGTTTATCCTTTTTCTTAATCTGAGCACATCTTGCCAAGGCGATACCCTCAGAAGCATTTCATCTTTCATTTGATATTTCACATTTCTTTTGTGTTAATACACTTAACTCTTATATCCATCTCACTATAATCCATATCTTCGTTGTTGATCCATATAACTCATTTATCTTTCTTGAATCACTTAACTTCTATTACCGATTCATTTCACTCATCAACGGTACCTCGAATCCATTCTGGCCTTTAACCATTTTTAGGCCCTCTTCATTTCAATGTAAGGGCAAATGATTCTTTTTGTCATATTATGCCTCATACAATATTCTAAAGATATCACTATGATAATGATCGTTATGCTTAAAGTCACTTAGAACTATACATTGATCTCATGTTCCTATGTACTCCAAAATATAAGCTTTAAGCATATCTCCAACAGTTAAGACTGTTGGCAACTTATACATGTAGTCACTTGCCTCTAACTCCTTAGCCGTCAAATGCTATTTCGGTGTATTCCTACTAGGATGTCTAGCTTAGGTTGTTACTTGTGCTTTCTCTAGTAATCTTTTTGCTCAATCGTCTTTATTGAGTACACATTCTTCTTATTTTAACCATAAAGTAACATTTTTCCTATTCTGACTCAAAATTCATATTCGTTTTCAATTCCTCACTAAGATTCATAATTCTGGATCCTCTATTTGTGCTTTGCTTTTGATACAAACTAATTTTAAACTCCAATGTAGCTAATAATACTTCAATTGCGCAATCAAAATCTTCAAGTAACTCTATTCATTATCTCAGCCTTATATTCAATTCTTTTAAACTCCATAATTACCTCAGACTTTATTGACCTAAATATTTATATATATCCAAAATGTTTCAGCACATATAATATATCCAAACTTTCAAAACAATCACTATTGTAGAAAGTTCCAAATTTTATATCAAAATTCAGCTCATGAGGCTTTAATTGTCTCTATGCACACAAAAATCACTTTATAATGTTTTAACAGATTGTGTCTTAATCTATGATGTAAAACTTCATTATATGTTGCGAAATCTCCAAATCTATTTGGCATAATTAACATTGGGGTTATAATTCCTCAAAATTCTTTTTACGTTCATCACTCATATGGTTTACACATTTTTTCTCAAACATTTTTGTTAAGGGATAAGATCAGTAAAACCCCCTTGACAGTCTCTAGTAGTATCCAACATATAGGTAGTTCTAAAGAAATCTGAATCTCTCATATATTCCTTGTAGTTTCTCATTTTATCATCACCTCTACTTTCTTTGGGTCTTCCAATATGCCATGTTCAGATATTATACAATCCACATTTTATATGATCAAGCTAAGATTCACTCTCATTAAACTTGGCATATAATTGTTTCTACCTTCATGATATGTAAGATTTCCTCAAGTATTCAAAATGTTCTCTTTACTTTTCGAATACGCTCAAAATACCATCTATGATCATAGTCACTAATTGATACAATTTTTCTTGGATCACTTTAATCTTCAATACCATAATACTGTCGGGGGCATTGTTAACTCCAACATATATAACCCTAAACTCCTTATGCCCATGATTTGTTCTCGTAATTCTTTAAGTATCTAATTCCTCAATGAGGTAGTATTATCTCTTATATTATTCTCAGTTTCCCCAATTGACTTCTTCTCTCGAATGGTTTTCTCAATTCATTTGATTTCTCTAATTTTCACATGGATTTATTCTAATGCCTACTCATTCATACTAGTTTCTCTAGACATTTCGATTTATTTGAGATCTTATTTTCCTGTGTTAGTAACACCTTCATCAGATCTGATTTATATCTCATATACTTAATGTCACCTCAAATTTAAGAATCCAATCATATAGTTGGATACTTTTCATCAACAAAATGCATACACTCTCTGTAGCATATTTTACATCTTATGCTTGAGTCTTCGTTAGGATTAGGACTCCAATATTATTTCTGATTTATTCTTTCATTGATCATTCTATTTATTCCTTCATTGATCATTCTTAAGAATAAGCTATCTAGTCTGCTTAACCTAATTCGATGAAATTCTCCTTCGAAAGAAGATTTCTTATTTCTATCATCTATATTATTCATGAAACTTTTATCAATCCATTTTTTCCATCACTATTTATTAGACATTTTTAGTACCTCAAGAAGATCAATTTCTATTGTCTCTTATAAGGTCATAATGTTCTAGTTACCAAAACCCGATGAAGTAGTAGACATCATTATTGTCACATATGCTTAGGTGTGTACCATCAAGGTCATCCCATTCTATCTAGAGATTTATTTTTGACAGATCTCCAGTTATCTTACAATAGTAACACTTTGATCACAATTGATCCTAGACAATATTTCTCTCTTTATCCTTGCCATGATCGGGGTTTCCTCGCATTGACATATACTAACATCAACTTTACCTCAATTCTCTAGAATTTATCTCTTCTAGTGTTACATCATGTCATAATGATTCAACTACCCTATTGGGTGCATTTACTCTTCTCATGTGATTCATCATCTTTTTCTTTATCTCATTTATATCTCATCTTCCTATTGTCATTTATTTCATCTCTCATCCGTATATCCTCAATCAATTCAAAATTATTGATGCATAATCATTATGAAATTCTAGTCTCAATTTTCCCTAATATCTTCTTACGGTGGATCATAACTCTTGTCACATTAATCAAACAACCATTTTGGTTCCAAATTCATCTTCTTAAGATCATAACAAATTTATGTTTTCATTATATTCTGCTTGTACACTTTAATCTTCTCATTTCTACTTATATCCCTATTTTCCTCAAACAATTCATGATTATACATTCACATTTATATCACATTCAGGGATATTCACCACAGTACAATATTGGTGTCATATTCAATAATACATCCTCTAATACAATTGCATTGAATCATAATTTATCATATCTAACTATATACTATTTCCCATTTCTAATTATCCACAACTATCATCTTCTCACGTTCTGAAAGAACATCACTCTTCTGACTAATTCAATCAGCTCAAACTCTTAACAAATACTCATGCATGTGACTCATATAAATGCGACTCATACTAGGGATCAGTTGCCGCTGCATGCTAAGACATGCCTAAAATGCATAAAACTTGACATATATTTCGAAAACGCCCATGTAAGATACTAATTTTGGGCTCTAATACCAATCTGTAGCACCCCACTCTTGCAAGACACATACCCGACATCCTGAGTGATATCCAAGTATGAATCCTGCAAAAGTGGCGTGCTAGTAGCAGTCAATTAGACAAACCTTCGTACAATTTTTTTATTTTTTTATTACATACGTGTATGCCAAAATTTATAATCAAATTCGGCCCACACGTTTCATTTCATAAAACCCGAAATCATAATTATTATTACACTTTGATCAATCTCTTTTGCAAAACATTTCCAATTGGAAAGTTATACACAACAGAAATATTCAAATACACAAGATATAGTAATTGTGGAAGATTCAATTCGATACAGAAATAAAGAAATACAATGCAGGTGCAAAATGATCCCGACCTCTACCTTTTACTTGAATTCAGTGACTATACTCCCGCTTACCCAACAGGGTAACTCTTCTGAGCCTAAAAAATATTGCAAATTTTGGGTAAGTTTTGCGAACTCAGTGAGTGACCATCCTTGATGGTTCACTCATCACATAACACTTACAATTCACATAATTCGCATCATTTCATTAATAATCATATTGAGTCACATATATTTCGCGTTAGCTTGAAACATATCTCATATTTAGAAAATCAGTCAAACTGCTCAAATCATACACATCAAATGCATGTGTAATGCTTATGAGACTCACTTTCAATTTGTTATTGTTGTGACCGAGTGCCTATAATTGTCCCGTATCTATTGTGGATATCGAGCTTATTAATAATTGTCCAGTATCCGTTGGGGATACCAGGCTCATTTTACATAGTGAGCCTTTGGCTCTTATACACTTTATGAGCTTTAAGCTCTTTTTCACAATCTGAGCTTTAAGCTCTTTTTCGATGGCTACTCCGGTCACAACAACCTTTATCTTTCATGCATTCATGGAATGAAATGCATCACATTCACATCTTTTCAATTAGTTACTTTATTTCACTTTACATATGTCATGGGACCTTAGTCCAACATTCAATATTAAAGTTGAGAATCACTTTTTCATTTATATGCATATTCATATTTCTCTTCGGAACTCAATCTGAAATTTAACAATCAATTTGTGTTTCACATATTTCGTCAAATTAACATACAAGGAGCACTTCTATTATTATTCATACATTTATCAAACTCCTCAGATATTCAATGTCTGGAATCAAAACAATCACATGTCATTTCAATAGCAATTCAAAGCAGAAATTTGAAACATAACAAATAGTGAATGAGACCATTTAGGTTAACTCACAATACGCTCTAGATTAACAATTGCTTCCAAGATCTGAAAACGTCTGAATGTGGATGCTTATCTTTTTTAAACTCCAACTCTTCAAAAATCACTTGAACCCTAACTTAATGCAACTCACGTACACCATTGTAGAGGTTGACAAGTTTCAATTTTTCTTGAGGCAAATGGAAGAAAACCGAAGTTAGGAGTAGGAAAAAGGTAGATGAAAACAAGATTTAACTTTGGTGGAGGTTTGATTAAAAACTATGCATAGATGAAGGAACAAGAAGAAGAAAGCTACGAAAAAGATGAAGATAAGAGCATTGTACTTGGTCTTTCAAAGTTAATAAAACTTGACTTTAGACTTGGACACTTGTCCAATTCCTAAGACCTTAGCTAGTTTCCCAACTAACTAGTTGTTATTGAACTAATTCCATAACTCCCATCTTTTTATTCCAATTATCACCAAAATTTTCAATATCAATAACTCACAAATTCTAAAGTCATCTCCAAAATTTCTCTAATATCCTTTTACTCTTATTTCTATTTCCATTCATAATTGACTTGTCACTTGACATTTTTCCTAGTCTAAATATGCTCATAATTTTCAGAAATTTTCCTAAAATTCTCAAAAAAATCTAAATCAACAATTACACTTTCCAAATTAATTTTCAATACAAGCAAACCACAATTCTCAATAAAATCACCTTTCACATATAAGTCAATTATATCCGGAATGTCAATGAATGCATGTACAGTCATTTTAATGTGTGCAAAATTCAAATTCACGTGAGTGTAGGCTAACAATATGCATGAGCATGAAAATGCATTTTTCTTAATCTCTCATTGATCTCACATGTATCGTATTTTGGGTTCTAACTCTTAATATGAGAACGAGATGTTACATTTCTCCCCTCCTTAATAAATTTCGTCCTCGAAATTCTTATCTGATTGATCATGAAGGTAGGGGTATTGTTTCCTCAAATACTCCTCCGTTTCCCATTTAACTTCATTACTCGAATAATTTCTTCCAGTTGACCATAGTCAATGTAATCAATCAATCCTCTAATTATTTTTTCAGATATCATACTATCTTAACTATTGCCTCAATATAATTCAGGTTACTCAAAATTTTAACTTCGCAAGCGGATAATATATCTTTGTCAGATCATATCATTATTTCTTAGCGAATTCACATATCACACAATATGATTCTGAGGAATCTTTATTGATAATACAACTCATAAGTTACTGGTCCTATGCTTTCAATAACTTCATGTGGACCAATACTATTCGGGCTTCGTTTATCCTTTTTCCTAATTTAAGCACACCTTACCAAAGTGGTACTCTCAGAAACAATTCATCTTTCCTTTGATAATTCACATCTCTTCAATGTCAATACACTCCACTCTTATGTCTATCTCACTATATTCCATAACCTCGATGTTGATGCATCAAATTCATTCATCTTTCATAGGCCACTTAATTTCTATTACAGATTCAATTTACTCATTAATAGTATCTCGAATCAATTATGACCTTCAACCATTTTTTTAGGCCCTCTTCATTTCAAGGTAAGGGTGAACGACCCTTTTTGTCGTATAATGCCTCATACAATATTCTAATGATATCACTATGATAATGATCGATATGCTAAAATTCAATTAAAACCATACATTGACCTCTTGATCCTATGAACTCCAAAATATAAGTTTTAAGCATATCTCCAACAGTTAAGACTGTTGGAAATTCAAACATTCAGTCACTTGATTCTAAATTCTTAGATGCTAAATGTTGTTTTGGCATGTTCCTACTAGGATGTATAGGATAGGTTGTTATTTGTGCTTTCTCTAGTAATCTCTTTATCCACTCATCTTTATCGGGTACACATCCTTCTTATTTCAATCACAAGGTATCATTTTTCCTATTCAAACTCAAAATTCAGATTCATTTTCAATTACTTAATAAGATTCATAGATTATGAATCCTCAATTTGGGTTTTGCTAAACTTTTTATGGGGGACTGATCTTAAATTCAACAGCTAATAATACTTTGATTTACCCAAAATTCAAGTCAACATTCTATGCTCTTCATTGCACTAGTTTGGTAACCTCAATATCTAAATTTGTGATACACTTTTATTGAATTTTCTGTTCAATGCATTAGATTACAACACTAGCTTTACCGCGAAATACTCATTTGTACATCATAATCTTCTAGTAACTCTACCCATTGTCTCTGTCTCATTTTCATTTCTTACAAACTCAATAACTACCTCATACTTTAATAATCTGTATAAAATCTGAAATGTTTCACTGTACCTATAATGTCTCCAAGCTCTCAATGCAATTACTATGGCAGCAAATTCTAAATCATGTATCAAAATTCAGCTCATGAGGGTTTAATTGTCCCTATGTACACAAATCACTTTATAATATTGCAACATATTGCATCTTAATCTCTTATGTGAAACTTCATTATATACTGCATAATCTCCAAATCGAAGCGATATAATTAACATCAGTATTATAATTCCTAAAATTCTTTTTACATTCATTACTTATACGATTTACATGTTTTTCCTTAAACATTTTTGTCAAAGGACTAAGATAAGTGAAAACTCCTTAATAGTCTTTGGTAGTGTCTAATTTCTAACTAATTTTAGAAAACTCTGGATCTCTTATATATACCTTGGAGTTTCTCACTTCTTCATTATTTCTATTTTCTTTGGGTCTCCCAATGTGACATGTTCAGATACTATATAGCCCAACATTTTATTTGATCAAGCTAAGATTCATTCTTATTGAACTTGGCATATAATTGTTTCTACCTCCTTGATAGATAAGATTAATCTCAAATGTTCAAAAATATTCTCTTCACTTTTCGAATACACTCCAAATATCATCTATGATCATAGTCACTAATTGATCCAATTTTGCTTAGATCACTTTAATCTTCAATACCATAATACTATTGGGGGCATTGTTAACTCCAACAGATATAACCCAAAACTCCTTATGCCCATGATTTGTTCTTGTAATTCTTTAAGTATCTAATTCCTCAATGAAGTAGTATTATCTAATGTTATTTTCAGTTTCCCAATTGACTTCTTTTCTTGAATGATTTTCTTCATTCATTCAATTTCTTCTGATTTCACATTGACTTGTTCTAATGTCTGTTCATTCATACTAGTTTCTCCACACATTTCCATTTATTTGAAATCTTAATTTCCTGTATTGGTAACATATTCATCAGATCTGATTTGTATCTCTTATACTTAATGTCATCTCAAATTCAAGAATCCAATCACTTAGTTGGATACTTTACATCAACAAAATGCATACACTCTCAGTAGTATATTCTACATCTTTTGCTTGAGTCTCCGTTAGGATGAGGACTCCAATATCATTTCTGATTTATTCCTTCATTGATCATTTTTAAGAATAAACCATCTGGTCTGCTTAATCTAATTCGGTGAAATTCATCTTTAAAAGAAGATTTCTTGCTATTATCATCTATACTATTCATATAATCCTTATCAATCTATTGTTTTCATTATTGCTTATTAGCCATTCTTAGTACTTCATGAAGATCAATTTCTATTATTTCTTACAAGGTCATAGTGTTCTGGTTACCAAAACCCGATGAAGTAGTAGACATCATTATTGTCACATATGCTTAGGTGTGTATCATCAAGGTCACCCCAGTCTATCTAGAGATTTATTTCTGACAGATTACTAATTATCTTACAATAGTAATACTTTGATCTCATTTGATCCTAGACAATATTTCTCTCTTTATCCTTGCCACAATCAGGGTTTCCTCGCATTGACATATACTAACATCAACTTTACCCTAATTCTCTTTAATTTACCTCTTCTAGTGTTACATCATGTCATAATGATTCAACTACCCTATTGGGTGCTTTTACTCTTCTCATATGATTCATCATCTTGTTCTTTATCTCATTTCTATCTCATCTTCCTATTGTCATTTATTTCATCTCCCATATATATATATCCTCAATCAATTCAGAATTATTGATTCATAATCATTATGAAATTCTAGTCTCAATTTTCCCTAATATCTTCTTACGGTGGACCATAACTCTTGTCACATTAATCAAACAACCATTTCGGTTCCAAATTCATCTTCTTAAGACCATAACAAATTTATGTTTTCATTACATTATGCTTGTACACTTTAATCTTCTCATTTCTACTTCTATCCCTATTTTCCTCAAACAATTCATGACAATACATTCACATTTATATCACATTCGATGATATATCACCACAGTACAATATTGGTGTCATATTCAATAATACATCCTCCAATACAATTGCATTGAATCATAATTTATCATATCTAACTATGTACTATTTCCCATTTCTAATTATCATTTCCCATTTCTAATTATCCGTAACTTTCATCTTCTCACGTTCTAAAAGTGCATCACTCTTCTCACTAATTCAATCAGCTCAAACTCTTAACAAATGCTTATGCATGTGACTCATATAAATGCTACTTAGACTGGGGATCAATTGCCGCTACATGCTAAGATATGCCTAAAATGCATGTAACTTGACATATATTTTGAAAACGCCCATGTAAGATACTAATTCTGGGCTCTGATACCAAATTGTAGCACCCCACTCTTACAAGATATGTACCCGACATCCTGAGTGATATCCGAGTGTGAATCCTGCAAAAGTGGTATGCTAGTAGCAGTCAATCAGACAAACTTTTGTACAATTTTTTTATTTATTATTATTACACACATGTATGTGAAAATTTATAATCAAATTCGGGCCCATACTTTTATTTCATAAAACTCGAAATCACAATTATTATTACATTTTGATAAATCTCTTTTACAAAACATTTCCAATTGGAAAGTTATACACAACATAAATATTCAAATACACCTGACACAGTAATTGCGGAAGACTCAATTTAGTACAGAAATAAATAAATACAATGCAGATGCGAACTGATCTCGACTTCTACCTCTTACTTGAATGCAGTGGCTATACTCTCGTTTGCCCAATGAGGTAACTCTTGGGATAACTCTTCTGAGCCTGAAAAATATTGCAAATTTTGGGTGAGTTTTGCGAACTCAGTGAGTGACCATCTTCGATGGCTCGCTCATCACATAACACATACAATTCACATAATTCACATCATTTCATTAATAATCATATTGACTCACATATATTTTGCGTTCGCTTGAAACATATCTGACATTCAGAAAATCAGTCAAACTGCTCAAATCATACACATTAAATGCATGTGTAATGCTTACGAGGCTCACTTTCAATTTGTTATTGTTGTGACCGAGCGCCTATAACTGTCCCATATCTATTGTAGATACCGGGCTCATTAATAACTATCCCGTATCTGTTGGAGATACCAGGCTCATTTTACATAGTGAGTCTTTGGCTCTTATACACTTTCTGAGCTTTAAACTCTTTTTTCACAATCTGAGCTTTAAACTCTTTTTCACTTTCTGAGCTTTATGCTCTTTTTCAGTGGCTACTCCGATCACAACAACCTTTATCTTTCATGCATTCATGAAATGAAATGCATCACATTCACATCTTTTCAATAAGTTACTTTATTTCACTTTACACATGTCATCGGACCTTAGTCTGACATTCAACATTAAAGTTAAGAATCACTTTTTCATTTATATGCATATTCACATTTCTTTTCGAAACTAAGTCCGTCATTTAACAATCAATTTGTGTTTCACATATATCATCAAATTAACATACAAGGAGCACTTCTATTATTATTCATGCATTTATCAAACTCCTCAGACATTCAATGTCCGGAATCAGAACAATCAAATTTCATTTTAATAGCAATTCAAAGCAGGAATTTAAAACATAACAAACAATGAATGAGGCCATCTAGGTCAACTCATAGTACGCTCCAAATTAGCAATTGCTTCAGAGATCTAGAAACGTCTGAATGTGGACGCTTATCTTACATTTCAACATTATACAATACACACATTGCACACACACATTAATAACTTAGCACAATTATATGTATTCAATAATGTATAATGTACAATGCATGTTCATGAAAATCCCGAGTATGTCTTTATTATTCTTCTTGTGAAAACATTCATATTTCCAATCTCACATAACTCAATGAATCATTTCATTTTTTTTCCAAAAACTGACTTTTGGGTCTACTATTCTAGATCATTCAGACAATGCAAATGGACAAATTTGAGAACACTTTCTTCTAGAAAATGTTTCCCCTATATCTTAAGGTTCTAATGACACCAAGATAATTTAATTTGGTTCAGTAATCCAAAATTTATACTCCAAAAGTTTAGAACAGTTCATAAAGTAAATTAGTATCTTATACTAAAATTTAATTCAAAATTGGGAATTATAGAGACATAACTAAAATTCTATCTCTTCAGACAATTTATAGCCCAATAACTCTAGTTTACTCCAAATTAAAAATAATTCCATTTGGATAACTATAGAACCAGATATTGTCCAAATAGCAAACCATGTATAATGAAAATACTCCATTCATAAATTTTCCAGAACTCCTCATCATTTTTGTCCCAAATTTATCACTCAATCTCTCCAAAATGATTTTATATGGCTATAATTTTTGGAGCAGATGTAGAACAATGTGTTTCGAGTCTAATGGTTCAAATCTCATGTCATTTGGAGGTCGGGAGAAGAAGTTATAGCTAAAAGAGTAAAGGATGTTCACATTAGTCCACTTCGGTAAGCATTCAATGTCACAATTGTGCATAAGCACGATCGTGAGATTCAAGTTGATTCAAAAAAGTCACGATCATGCTTGTGCAGACTTATCCAAAATGTCACGATCATGCAACCCCTCTTTTCTTCTCCAAATTCACGCACTGTAGAATCTCGTCTTCTCAAGACAAACCTTCTGGTCAATCTTTCGTGGTCATGTTGATAAGGAATATGAAGGATTTAGGCAAAACACTCTTCTTTACAATTGTTCATTTATTCTAATGACACTAATTTCGTGCAATTTGGTTCAGTATTCTATAAGTTATACCAAAACAACTACAGACTATTCTCAAACCATGACAGAATTCAAAAACTCAACTTCAAGTCAAAATCTGAAACTCTTAGAGACATAATTCAATTTCGATTTCTCATGAAAAATATATCCATATGTCTCTAGTTTAATCTTAACTTAAAATCATCGCATTTAGATGCCTATCAAGTTAGGGATAAAATACAGATCCATATTCAGTGAGGACACTACATCTGTACATTTCCTAGCACTCTTCATCGTCATTGTCATCTTAATTAATCTCTTTTGCTTACTCCATCACTTCTAGCTTATTTCCTCAATATTTCCTCTTCATTCCTATTTCATTTCAGCTCAACTTATTACAACCAAATCAAAATCTATCATTTTTCATAATCGTCAAAAATGGAAAATCACACTCACGCATATTCCTCACGGTTTCTGCATCTCTTCAATTTCATTTTTCTGCATTTTCATTTTTTTTTTGCATTCACTTCATTTGCTTCCTCTAATTATCATTTTAATCATTCTTTCTCATCTCCAGAAATCACCATACACCTATCTCTTAACTCTAAATTCATTTTAATCATCTCTAAAAACACTCCAAAACTTATGTGTGTGTGTGTGTGTATATATATATATATATATATTGTTGGACCCCATTCTTTGAGCCCAACTATCCACAACGGAAACACAATCTCCATTTGTTGGACCCGAGTCCCGACCCCCAAGGCTGAGCCCGGGGTGACCCGTCGGGACAACGAAAGAAATAAGTCTGCGGAAGCCAAACATTCACATGTACACAGACACAACAACCAACGCTATTTACACACGTCATACAATTCAAGCTTAAACGAAATATACACAGGCTAAACATACTCATGCCATTACAAAAGTTTACAATGCCATACAGTTCCTGCTTAACAACATACATCAGGATACTC
>JANZLC010000009.1:17776836-17787764 GCA_026413385.1 Erythroxylum gracilipes
GAAAAGTTGAACCCTAACTTGCTCTTCTTCTTTCTCTCTTTTCTCCATTTTCGTGCTTCTCTCTCCTTCTCCCTCTTAAATTTCGTTTCCCTCCCTTCTAAAATGAAAGACCACTCCTTTCTCTTGCCTTTTATATCACTTATGATGCTAAAAAGTCCATAATGCCCTTACTTATAAGCCTAGTAACTTAAAAACTTAAGTTGTCTTCCTAAAATGCCCTCATGTAACCTTACCACCTTAATTCAATCAACTTATGCCATATGATCTTACTCAAATTAACATGTTAATTTACTCCCATTAATATGCTAATTAATTCCACAAAATACTCTATTAAAACTTCAAAATTCATTTAAGTCCTTGCCTAACTCTTTCCAAGAATCAAGGCATTTTCTAATCATGAAATTGAAGGAATTTGATAAAACTTCCTTCTAGACAAATGTTCCTCATTGTCTTAATTTTCTAATGACATCAAAATCATTCCATTTGGTTCAGTATTCTGACATTTATTCACCAAACATTTCGGACTGCTCTTATACTAAAACATTTTCCTGTGCTTGACTTCCATCCGAAAATTGATATTCTTAGAGACTAAATCAAAAATTGATTTCATCAGACAATTTGTAGCCTTATCTTTCCAGTTTAATCTAAATTAAGAATCATCTCATTTGGATAACTAGAGATCAATTTAAGGCTGAAACACCGAAGCATGCTCAATGAACATATACATTTTCTAGCTTTTGACTTCCAACATTTCCTATAAAATTCATCTTGTATCTAAACCATCTTTTGTATTTCAATTCAAATTCATGAATTCTCCTATATTTATACATGAATAATCATGAACAACTTCTCATTTAATAGTCCTAACTTCCAAGAAAGGTTCGGGGTCCAACACCTCAACATTTTCATCCTAGTACCCTCTTTCGGGATAACTTTGCATGATCATTATGACAAGGAAAATGGTGTATTACAGTAACACTTTCTTCTAGACAATTGTTCCACTATGTTTCCAGTTTCTAATAACACCAGAATCATACGATTTGATTCAGTATACTGAAATTTATATCCAAAACAGTTCAGACTATTTTTAAACTGTAATAGAACTCCTAACTCGACTTGCTGCAAAATTTTCAAATGCTTAGAGATAGAATTAACATTTGACTTCTTTAGGAAAGTTGTAGACATATGTCTCTAATTTTTTTTGAATCAATAATCAACATATTTGGAAATCTACAGTTCAAGATATAATCAAAATACCGAAGTCTATTCAATGAAAATTCTCATGTTCATAACATTCCAGCACATTTCCTCACTTTCATCCAAAACTCATCAAACTATCTCTATTATAACATGCCATAAACACTAATCTTTTACTTACTTGTTTAGTTCTAATCCCAGCTAAGAAAATTAGTACTTTGAACATGGAGAATCATCACACAATCAAGGTGAAACTAGGAAGGATTTCGGCTAGGGTAAAAGACCACAATAAGAACTACAATATTCTGGTTCTATAGCTACCTTGTGAAGGATAAAAGCATGGATTTGGTGTGGCAATTGATCACAAGTGAAGCAAAAATCTAGAGCTATGGAAAAGAGGGTATTTCGGTGGAGAGAGTAAGGAAAGAAGGAAATGAACTCAGCATAAACATTTCTACATTAGCTTGACACATTAGGTGCTACGTGTCACCTTTTCCTAATAACATTTGTCCTTAAGCATGCATCCCATTTATCCCTTCCATAAGCTACCAAAAGTCACCTAGTTACTAGTCCATTTGTCACTAATTCATTGCTGTCATTTGTCAATTAATTGCCTATGCCAAATGTGTCTCAATTTTAGGCTTAATCATCCAAATTTTTCATGTATCAATTTATTCTACCACTTAACATTTGCCCTAGTCCAAATGTACCTCAAATTCACCAAAAATTCCAAAATAATACTAATGGTCTGCAAATAAATTTTTAACGCAAATAACTCACAATTCACATTTTAATCGCATTTATAAATCAATTATACCCTGAAAATGTCAATGAATGCATGTACAATCATATTCTTGTGCAAAAATGTACATGTCATATTTAACTAAAGCATGATGTGCATTTCCTAATTTCTTAGTACTTTCTCATAAACCACAATTCTAGCCTTAACATGAGTAACGAGCTGTTACATCCATTCTCTGGTTAATGTATCTACAAGACTGTTAGCAGAAGATTTTATATAACTAATTTGAAAATTACATTGATTTAATTCTAACTATCATCTAATTAATCGGCCTTGATTATAATTTGTTTTAATATTATATTTAATAAATCCACATAAATATTTGGAATCTGTCTGAATTAGAAATTCAACAGGTAATAAATCTATTTTTCATTTTTAATGTTTTAATACATGCAAGTTTTTCCTTTTATGAATGAGATATTTCCTTTCAGTGGGATTGAAGTCCCATTGATATATTTACATAACAAATATTTCCTTGAATTAGGTGGTTGTGCCAATAGGCAGCCGACTCATGTATCTATACTTGCATCAATTTGGACTAATAATTTATCTTTAGCATTATAATTATATAATTCTAGTAAATCTTTGCAGAGATTTTTGAGTATACGTATCGTTGTTGTATCTTCCTCTGTCATGTCCATTGGGTTTTTGTACTATATTTAAGTTGTTAACATTTTTCTTTCTTCAGTTAAATTTTTTAGAAATCCTTGATCAGATATATTATTTAATAATCCAAAAAATTTTGAACTTCATTGATATTTTGTAATGTCTCTGGAAATTGTTCTAATTTTTCAAGAATATTAGGTTGTAATTTTAAAAATCCATTATTAAATTCTATACTTAAACATTCAATGTTTTGTTGTGCTAATTTAATTTTCTTTTTACTTAAAATTAATCGTTTATGTTGACATCTAGTGAGAATTGTTTTTACTTTTTTTCAAATGTTCATCTTTATGTTTATTTGAAAATGTAATAATATCATCAATATGGGCTAGTGTAAATTATTCTAATCCTTCTAAATTGTTATCCATAAAGCGTTAGTAAATACTAAGAGCTTGTTTTAATCCGAAAGGTAATACATTCTATTGATAATGTTTTTGTGATAAATATGTAAAGGTTGTTAATAGTTTTGTTTCTTCGTGTAATCTTAGTTGCCAATAACCAGAATTGGCATCTAGTGTGATAAACCAATGACATCCTTTTAATCTATTAATTATATAATCTTTTCTAGGCAATTTGTATGCATCACCTATAGTAGCTTTGTTTAGCTTTTTATAATTAATTATCAATCGTCTCTTGCCACGTTTTTGTTCTGAATGGTTATTTATATACAAGGCTGGAGCAAAATGTTTACTTGTATTTGGTGCTATTAATTATTTGTGTAATAATTATGAACATTTAGTGGTAAATTCTTTAACATCTTGTTGTGTATATGGGATATTATTTTTCATATTCATTTCCTATGTAGGATCTTTTAGTTTTATTTCAATTAATTGATTATTACTATTCCTTTTAGGGTCTAAAGGATTTTTGCTATAAACTTGTTCTATTAAATTTTCGATTTCATTTTGTAAAGTAAGATTATTAAGAAGATAAAATTGCAACTGATTTAATTTTTCTGTTATAAGTTGTAGATTTTTATAATAAGTTGTATAGTATATAGGAATTTTAAGGATTATCGATTTTTGATTTAAAGATTTTATCATTGGTGTTCTTAAGGTTATATAATGTAGATATTGACAAAAGGGATTGCATAATTTAAGAAAATTATTTCTTAAAATTAATGATAATCCAGATTCCGTTGATAAATTGAAGGTATAATAAAAATATAGTTTTCAATAATTATATTATTATTATAGCTTACATACTATATAGGCTTTATACTTCCATCTGCTATTATGATTTGTAATGGTTTATTTAATTTTTTCCAATTTTATAGAAGTGTTCTAGATGCTATACAAATAATAGCGTGAGTATCTATATAAGCATTGAATTTTTTATTTTGAATAATCATTTGAATAAATGTTGTATTCAGATTTAGTTGTTGATTCTAAAATTTTTGTTGTCATATTGATATAATGAAGAGATTATCTCCTTAAACACTGGCAACTCTATTTTGCTACATCTGGTGGTAACAGAGCAGTGCCTTCCATAAAAACCATCTGCATTACTAACCTCTGGTCCTCTCTCTTCCACATTTGTTCTTATTTTATGTTCACTGTCATCCATCTGAAATAACTGACTGATCCATTCTTTCATTTCTTGCATGCTTCTTTCATGCCTCATTTCTGGCTCCTGCATCTGGTTGTGTAAGCCTTCCTCTAGTCGTTGTCATTCTTGTCCGCTCGTCCCCTCTACCATTACGCGGCGTGAACTATAGGAAGAATCGAAGCTCTGATCCCAGTTGATACGATCCTTTCTATGTAATTGCAATTAGAAAATTTTAGGGATAGCGATGTGGGAGTTTAGAAGAAGAAAGAACATAGAATTTCTGAAGAAACTATGATAGAAATTAGAGAGAAGTTATCTGTTATTTCCGTTGTCTTTCCACATACTTCCAACGACTCTAATAGCAGCTATTGTAACCGTTGAAAGATCACCAAATACAACAAGACGTGTGTCTTACACTATACGACTCTGTATTTGTACATCTACTCTACACTACGTCGTATTCTATTTACAATCGTCATCTAACTACGACCTCGTTTTGGTTAAATGACGTTCAGTCATCTTCTTCCTTCCGCAGCTCACATCATACTTCACCTACGTCATCATTCTTTATCAGCTTCAGCTTTTTCTCCTATCACGGCTAAGAGAAAGTAGTTCTTGGGGACGCCATAGTCTTACGTGTGCGACTATATATTGTCGGTGCTAGAAGTTGATGGTGAAACTGGAAGCAGAAGGAGGCGACGTCTTGTAGGAGAAGATGGAGGCCGTTGGTTATGTTGTTGTGTTTTGAATGCCATGTGTTGTTGCTTATTGGATGAGAGTGGGGAGAGACTCTGGTAACTTCTTGGTGGAAGTGACGGAAGAGACGGCATGCTCTTTCTAATTTATTCTGTCTAATTCTATCCCATTAATAAAACGTTCTCATTTTTGTTTAAATTTTAAGTGACCTAGTCACTTAAATATAACTGTCACACGCCTTACACTCGTACCTGTAATTTTTTTTTAATCATTTTAATTTTAATTATACTAATATTAGTTTAATAAAAAATGAATTTTTAATTTTAATTTTAATTATGCTACTATTAATTTTATAAAATAATTAAAATTAAAATCATAAAATAATAAAATATTTATATAAAATAATAAAATATTTAGTTTGTGTCACACTTAGGTCATACTTGTGACACATTTTTCTATTTCTATTATTTTAATTTTAATTTTTAAATAAAATTAATAGTAGCATAATTATAATTAAGATTAGGTTTGACAAGAGTTCTAAAGGTTAAATAAAAAGGAAAGTAGTATGTCCATTATTCAATTTTGCTATTAATCCTTGTTGAGGATTTGGTAAGAAACTTTTAAAGATATATCAATGTCATAGAGATTAAAAACGTAAGGATATTTTAAGTTGATTAATGTCTCATAAACTTTAATGACAACATGTAAGATATAAGTCAATACCATAATAGCGCGACGCAAGAGGTTACATGAAGTAGAGCTAAAAAGTATAATATCTTGATGGAATTGTTCCACTAAATTAGCCTAGTAAAAGTATAATCTTAGACTATAATTAAAGGCAATTGTTATAGTATAATAATAGTTGTCATTAGAAGAAAAATGATTGTATGATTTTTCTTGGCAATACATAATATGATAGAGATTTTGTATATATATATTTCTATTTCATACTTTAGAGTATTTGATATTGAATTTGGATTCAACATTACTCCAATATGCAAGACATGATAAGAATATATTGTTGAATAAAAGTAGTTGATATAAGTTTATATGTATTGGATGAAGGGAAACTTATACCTAATATAAGTGGAAAGAATAATTTTTTGCATAAATGAGATTATCAAATTAGATCGTATAGAGTATTATGGAAAATATGGAGTTTTCAAATAAGAAAAGGGTTCATCTGCCAAGTGCTTCTAATCATTTGTAATAGTAGCTTATTTCACTATGCTAGATAATCCTAAGCAAAACAATGTGGCCAAAAGGTGGAATTGCACCTTAAAGGATATAATGTAATCAATGCAAAGCGGGACTAACTTGCCTAACTACCTTTAGGATTAAGCCATCAAGACTTCTTTTTATATACTTAATAGGATCTCAAGCAAATCATTAGGAACGACACCTTTTAAAATCTAGAACGGTTGGAAACCCAACCTCACTCATTTATGTGTATGGGATTGCCCTCCTGAGGTGCATTTATATAATCTTTATGAGGATAAATTATATTATCACTGCACTTGTTATTATTTTGTAGGATATTCTAACTACTTTAAGAGATACATATTTTACTATAGAGAAAGAGGATCTAGAATAATGAAATTACAAACAGTTGGGTTTTTGGAACATAATGTCTATAATGAGGCAGTCCCTCTCATTTTTTATATGATAAAAGAGTCGATATGAATGTTGTATCTTATCCATTAGTTATTTAGCATAGACCAATGGATCCAAGTCTAAATATCATTCTAGTATAAAAACCCAAATTGGTAAAAACTGTTATTCCTAAGGTACACGATCATGTTAAATTGGTGTAAGGAGATCTACTCGAGTGAGGAGTCCTATAATATTTATCTAATTACATAGTCTACTTAGGTGAACAACACTAGATATTAAATATGTAGTGGATCCTGTTACTTTTACAAAAGTTGTTTCTTGACCTCATACAAATTTATGTTGGGATGTTATAAGGGATGAAATGCAATCCATAAAGCATAATCAGATTATGTGGGAGCTTGTAAATTCACCTCAAAATTACACACCTATTGGTTCTAAATGGGTTTATAAGATTGAGAAAGACACTCAAGGTAAATTTGAGTAGTTTAATGGTCATTTGGCTACCAAAAGGATTCACTTAAAGAGATGGCATTGAGTTTAGTGCCACCTTTTCTTATGTCTTCCAAAGTTGCATTTTGAGTAATCATAGTTATAGAGCTACATCTGAAGGACATTAAGACCATTATCTTAAATGTAGATCTTTATGAGGAGGTTTATATAGAGCAATTTGAAATCCTAATTGGAGACTTTTATGGGTAGATTTATATAGAGCGGCTTGAAGGGTTTCAAGATTAGGATAAGAGTGTATGGTTTATAAATTGAGAAAATATATAGATAGTTTAAAACAAGCTTTTAGGAAATGGTATATGAAGTTTGATAAGGTTGTTACTTCATTTGGATTCATAGAAAATAAAGTTTAAAGATGGTTATATTACAAGGTAAAGGAGATCAAGGTTATTTTTCTAATTTTATTTGTAGATAATATCTTACTTGCATTAAATGAATTGAACATTTTTTATGAGGTTAAATATCTTTTGGCCATCATTTTAATATAAAGGACCTTATGAGGCATCTTTCATCCTAGGTATTCAAATTCACTAGGACGTATGCACAAAGTTCATATATTGAGCATGTGTTCCAAAGATTTAATATGATTAATTGTAAACCTATTATGACACCTATCATTCATAGAGAAAGTTCATTTTTGGGACACTGTCTAAAGAATGATATTGAAAGAGAGATCATAAAGAATGTCCCTTATTATAGTATGGTAAGCAGCCTAATATATGCTCAAATATGAATTAGACAAGATATTACATTTTTTGTTGGACTACTAAGTTCGTATAAACCACTAGAATGCAGTAAAACAAGTTCTGAGACACCTTAAAAGAACTAAAGATTATATGTTGACATTCAAAAAAGTCGATAGTTGAAACCTTAATGGTTATACACATTCAGACTTTACTATGTGTTTGGATGATCAAAAGTTTACATCAAGATAAAATTTTGTTAGTTGATGGTACTATCTTATAGAAAAGTGTCAAACAGATATTAATGACTTCCTCAATTATGCATGCAGAGTTTGTGGCATGCTATAAGACTGCTTTACAAGCAGTTTGGCTTAGAAACTTAATTCTTGAATTATTTATGGTTGATTCAGACCTATTTTATTATATTATGATCATCTTTCTATTGTGTTATTTAACAAAAATAAGAATATCACAGGGTCTAAGCATTTATAGGTCAAGTACTTGACCATAAAGGAATTGGTGCAAAAAGGTGACATCCTAGTGGAACATATTTTCACTAAGTATATATTGGCTTATTCATTGACTTAAGGACTTCACCAAGCTATTTTTTAGAGACATGTATACAATATATATTTGTTAAAGTCCTTGGACACTATTAGTTATCGATCATTGTATTTTGCTCCTAATACATTTCTAATTTCATGTATTATGGAAATATTGTTTTCACACATATATTGTTGATCAACATATTGTTTTTAGTCATCTATTTATCGTACATTACAATAATATAGGTGAAAGTCTTAAATTTTTGTCGATCTTAAGCATTTGAATGTTATTAAGCATACATACTATAACATTTCGTTCCTATACAAAGGGTTAGAAGTCTATATTTTTGAAAATGAGAAATAGCAATGAGAGATGAGAAAAAATCCATTTCGTATTCATGCATAATGTTAGCATACACACACATGAATTTGATTATTTCACACATTATAATGATTTGGTCATGCACTCATTTGACACCTTTCAGGTATAAATGATTGTTTTAATGTGATTATAAAATGTGTCTTAAAAATTGAGTTGATGTGTACAATTAGTGATTTAGAATTTTTGGTGAAATATAGGAAATTTTTTATAATTATGAGTATTTTAAGACTAGGAAAAATGTCAAGTAGCAAAATAATTAATAAATAGTAGTAGAATTAAGTGTCATATGGCTGTAGAAATTTTTATGAATGACATTAAGATTTAATGACAAGTGTCATAGAAAATCGAGAGACAATTATATTAGAAATGGGGAAACAAATGGACTAGTTGTTTAAAAGACCATGTGAAGACCATAAGGTGGTGACATGTGGCAAGTGACAAGTGTCACTTGCCTTGCCACACACCTCACTTACATATGGCCTAAATGAAAGACAACCATTTGGTCTTTCATTTTATTTCTTTGGCTAAATGCTCTCTCTTCATTTTGTTCTTCATCTTCTTACCTTCTTCTTCTCCATTCACGACATTTTCTTACCAACCTTACTCTCAATGTTGAGTTGCCATCATCTCACTTTATACTTCAAGATCTTCGTTATTTCTACATCTTGTTACAAAAAGATCCACTCTATTCCACCTTAACCATTGATGATCGTGTATCATGGAAGGAGTTGGGGTTTCACATGAATTTTGAAGAAACTTGAAGTTTAAACAAGTAAGTATAAAACATTACTCTTCTTTATTTGTTGAATGAAACGTCTTTTGACGATAGTTAAGAATTAATTGATCATAAAATGAGGATGGGTACATGCTGAAACGTGAATGAGGAAACCTAGGTATGTTCATCTCTTGCTTTTACATATATGATGATCAATATTTCATAAGTTGTTGAGATGATTTGAGTTAGAATGATCATTAAAGATAGTGTAGGAAAAAGTGCAGAAAATTTTGATAGATAAATGGATGGGTTTTATGTTCTGTTTTCTTGGTGTATTACCGTGGATCTTTTCGAGTGTTATAGAGAAAAGTGAAATTGAGTTTGATGCTAATGAAAAAGGGAGTAAAGTGGTGTCTTGAAATGGAAAGAATTAAGGTGATAGTTACAAGTGAAATGAAAGTGGAAATGAAGATGATCATATGTAGAAAGTTGATGATGTGTGAGTAAGGAAACACTAGGTAGTGCACGATCGTGGTTGGCAGAGAGGAATCAACAGGCAGTGCACGATCGTGACAGTGAGGGTGCAATGCTTTTTGACAATCTTAAACACCCTTCACTCTTTTTACCATAACTTCTTCTCTAGACCTACGATTAACTTGAAATTTGAACCATAAGCTCCTCACACATTGTCCTTCCTCTCCACAAAATTTCATTGTCATCTGAATTCACTAGGAAAGGATTGGTAAATGGTTGATTGATGAGTTTCGGATGAAAATGATGAAGTGTGCTAGAATATATTAAATGGAGTGTTTTCACTAAATAGGCATATGTAATTTGGCCATATGTTTACTATAGATATCCAAATGGGATTATTATAATTATAAATTAAACTAGAGACATATTACTACATTTTTCATGAAGGAATTGAATTTTAATTCTATCTATACGGATTTCAAAATGTGGCTTGAAGTTGAGTACAGTGCGTTGTTGTGGTTTGAGAACAGCCTGTAGTATTTTAGGTATAACTTGCAGAATACTAAACCAAACTGCATGAAATTAGTGTCATTAGAAACTTAAGACATAAAATCACATTTTAAGAATAATTTATTGCTTAAATACCTTATTTTATTTGTCAAAATTGCCATGAACAATTGACCCTGAAATCTGTTTTGAGAAAAGCCGGAATGATGCTTGGATAAAGTGACTAAATGTGTGATATGTATGAGGTGATAATTGAGGTTATATATCAGAGCCAAGGTTTTGCATTTTCAAAAGTGTCATTTTTGTTTTCAAAAAGTTCATGAGCCTTAGGAGTCGAGTCTGGGTGTCGAAAGTCTTTGGTTTAGAAGTTGAGTCTTGGATCGTTAAGTTGACGTCCTTAATGGTGGGATGATTTCGACCTCGATCAGAGTATTTGTGGATATTATTTAGAATGTTTGGGATATCGAATAAGCTAGGCTTAGTTCAATCTATTTTATTAAACAATGTCTTTCCCTTTGATTTCATAGAGATAGCATTCCCCCATCTATTTGATCAGTCAAGTAAGAATTTCGAGGATGAAAGTTTTTAAAGGGGG
>JANZLC010000009.1:17853016-17865673 GCA_026413385.1 Erythroxylum gracilipes
CGATAGAAGTTGAGGCTATTGGAACGTTTAGGTTATTGTTAAAGACCAGTTATTATTTGGATTAGAATAAGACTTATGTTGTACCGTCATTTAGATGGAATTTAGTTTCTATTTTTGTATTGGAAAATTTTGGTTACTCTTGTTCATTTGGAAATGGTCAATTTATTCCTTTTCAAGATTCAATACTTGTTAGTATCGATTCTTTATCATTTGTTGATAACCTATATTTGATTAATATGGTTGCCTCATATAATGAAACTTTACGTGTATGTAGAGGTATAAAGCGAAAATTAACCTATGAGAATTCTGCTTCATTATGGCATAAGCGTTTAAGGCATAGCTTTGATACCACTTGATAGAATCGAATTTCTCATGGTGAAAACTGTCACCAATCACAAAACAATCATGTCAAATCATCAAGAGTACTTAGATCCATTGTGGAAGCATACCTGGATCCATGAGAACAATGTGATTCTTGAGTTTTACGTTATCTGTCTTCCAAGTCAATATGTACGTCTGTTTTCTCTCAAGAACCGTTCTTCTCTGACTGATGGGATATCACAAAAGACAATTATTCATGTAACTTAGGGATCATAACCTAATTTCTTATATAATTGTTCTTATGTCTATTTTAGCCCATCATAAAATGGAAATAAGACAATTGGATCTCTATATATTAAAGTTCATACTTTATTAGATGTCAAATAGCACAAAGCCTTTAATCTTAATAGATCACTTTATTAATATATTATGATAGCTCATAATATACAATTAATTCATATATTCATATGTATATATATATATATATATACCAACACGTTCATTGCCAACCCTATTAGAGGCACCTCTTTAATGTGGCATGCAACAATAAAATCTATGAATAAACTCCAAGCATGCAATGCAAGTGAAGTTGGCTGAGATTTAGACGTTGTCGCTTATAAGATTTGGAGGATGATGGGATGGATAGGAGAATGAATTCACACTACTTTGTAATAAAATCTTACTTTCCTAGGCCGGGATAACGTATTCGCTCCTCAACCTTGAGGTATCTAAGTCCTATACTCTCACGTATATTGAATTTCTCCCTCATCTTTTGAAAGTCCCATCTTCTTGAGCTTATTAGGACGGGATCTTGCTTTGATGTTGTCATCATAATCCCCACGCAGTGAGTTCGACGAAGAATTTTTCAACGAAGTCTCTTTCCAAATTCGACGTTCTTATGTTCATAAGATATCCTAATTTGGTTCTTAATTGGCACAGCACCAATTGATCTTTTTGACTCAAGATTGTTATTTATATGGATGGAAGCGACTAAGTGGACATCACTAAAGAAAGAATCGCTGGAGTTTGCTCCTCTGCTCAAACTAATCATATCCTTACTACTCTTGATATCATAAATAGAGGAAAAAGAATTTGGCATTACTTCCAAAATATGATAGGTCTGTCGAACACTTGAAATGATCTTCCTTTCCTCTAAAATAGGTTTATTAAAGATAACAGGGACGACTTGCTCTCAAAATAACAAGCTAAAACTCTAAAGAATAGTGAAATTTAATGTTTCTTCTGCATATCTTGCTTTATATAAGGAGAGTTAACGGTATCATTGGCTGATATGAAGAGACACTTAAGATGATATGAAGAGACACTTAAGATGGCTTGCATTTGAGAAGTTTTAATTGAGCTGGGTCTTTAAAGATGTCTTTGTCAACCTAAAAGATGTTTTCACATTAGAGAAACAACGTCGAAACCCAAAAAAAAAAAAAAAGAAGGCTGTTATTTACAACTCTAATTCAGTCATTTTAATCCTAAATCCCATAAAGGAGTTGGAAAAAGTATGATACATCCTCAATATACGAGCATGAAGAGGGTTCGATTTATTGAGATTAGTCTAAATCTAAGGCAGAGTTATCCCTGATGGTCACTTGCACATTATCTCTATATTTTTATCCTTAGGCTTGTTTCTAACTTTCTACCAAGCCTTTTAGAGGTCCTAAAGATATTGAATATATTAAACCTATTTTAAGTACCGAGGATATGAACGAGGTAGATAAGAGCTAATCCATATAAAAAGATAGAATCTCATGATTCCATCTGAAAATTGATTATTCCTCATAATCTTAGAACAATTGGATTGCAATTCTACTACTAGAAGAATCATTTATATAATGGAGGCTATACAAGGTTAAAATATATATTCATATATTCATTCTATAGGTATTTTATTTTTCTATAATATAATAGAGGCTTTATTATTTTTTTTCATTTGTTTATTTATTTATATATAGAACCCGCATATTAGTGGGATTCATTTATTTATTTGGGTAAAATAGATCCACACTAGTTTCGATCCACGTTGAAAATTAAGGCATAATACAATCCTCATATACTCTCTTTCATAATCAGTTTTTAGGGTCATCTTGTTCTTTCCTTTTTCTTTAATTAGAATAGGGGGAGTCACCTTTTTCCTATGAAGTGAGTGTGCTTTACTTGGCTCATCTTTTTCTTTTCTTACTAATGCATATAGGATTCCATGGAAAGGATTGTAGATCACGGTGGAGAAGAATGCCTTTTTTTTCTCTAAATTTTTGCAATAAATAAATCACAGTGGAGGAGCCTGTTTTTCCTTTAAGTAAGAAATAAAGTATTCTCTATTGATCTTGGTTAGTATTATATTAGACTTTAACATCCCAATTATGCCTCTAATTTTCTGTATTTGCTTGTTTTCTAAGCTAAGTCCTCAGAATTTACCAAGACTCTGCTCCAAGTAGTGCTTTGTAGTCATTTCAATGTTATGGTTTCGTAAAAGAAGGCACTTATTAATTGTTCTCGATTAAGGGTAAAGAGAGGAAAAGAATAGACATAGCACCAGAAATTGTGATTAAGACTGATTTCTGTAATGAATAGAAAAGTAACAAACTTTCAAGCATGCCGCTTTATGACTATCCACACAGTTTCCTCGTTTACTAAATCTTCATCTAATAAGGATGTTAAACGACATATTCCTTAAATGCAGGGAAAAGAACTGATCTTCTGAAATTAATTCTCCACACATGCTACAAGGTATCTCTTGTGTTCTTGGGAAATTTAACAAATTTGTTGAATGGTTTGCTATTGCAAGCGAATTACATGTATTCATCTTCTTTTAGACACAAAGATGATCCGGCATAGAACAATTCGAAAGAACTACAACCCTGGAAACAAACAAGTAGCAGAGCACACAGATTCATCTAAGGTAATGGAAAAAGTAATTAAATGTTTTCCTTTGCTCCAATAAAAAGCTCAGAATTCCTGCTAACGTCAGCTGTAACGTGAGTACAGAAATAGGGTATCTCACATCAGTCAAGATTGTTCCAAGGATAATAAGGTATGTAATTAACAATCAAATGGGTTACTCATCAACACCTCGTTCATTGGCTGAATCACTAGAAGCAACGAAGAGCGGTGATATGGTGCACTCATGTAATATACTTCCCATGAAAGGGATGAAGAAGGAAACAAACGAATAAACTTGAAGTTTCATTGACTCTTATCTCTTTCAATTCAATATCGAAAAACAGTTCAAGAGGTATATGTTAACATTCGACACAAGGTGCAGCACCTAATCGTTCTTCCAAGCATACAAGACAAGAGAAAAGCCAAGACCTCGTAACTGGTAATCTTTGAATCGCTGAGAGTGAGACAAGGTCAATACAGAGGGATCAAAAATGGATTGGTTGGACCGCAGTTTGTCCACAGACAAGGAAGTTTTGAACATGAAAACTGCATTGCCTATAGCATTACCAAACAGCCAATTATGGACGTCCCAGAAAACTTCAACTGGTATCCCATCCACCAATATGGTTTGGTTGCCCCTGAACTTCCACTTTAGCCTCTTCACTTGCATTACCATCTTACTGTCAATACGGATCACGAGGCATGGATCCTTAAGATCGACAGTATCACACTCAATCATGATATCATGCAGCTGCCCCCAACCACAGAATTGAGCTTTTGAACCAAAACACTTCTTCCCAAGTATGTGCTCCCTCTTGGCAATTAAATTTGCACCTGAATGCATTGGGATATTGCCAATTTTCTTGTATGCTTCCTTCTTCATATCCCCAAGAAGTAACACCATTTCTTGGTTAAATGCAATGGCCAAATAAAATCCTTCCAGGGGCTCAGGCCCTGAACCAAATTTAGCATTTGATACGTCCCAGTAGATATCAATCTTATCAGAATCGACCTCTAAATTTTTGCACCCTTTTCTCTTAGAGAACAACCATGGTTTTATATCAACTTTACAGAGAGATTGGCAGGATGAATCATCGATTGTGACACCAAAGCTTTGACCCATCAGATTCTTGGTCCAAGAAACCGTAATCAAGCAAGAACGGGCACGCAATTTACATTGATATAAACAAGTGACCAAGTTTTGAGCAGCTTTACTGGCCGCTGAAGACGAGGAATCAGCAACTTGAACACCGGTTTCACCAAAACAAGAAGGGAAGTCCCTCATTTTACCCACAAGTCAAGACCTTTTTTCCTACAACACTTCCCTCTAGCTAGGAACAAAACAACCGGAAATATTAGTACCTCAAGTAAATTGAAGATGAAAGCAAAAACCCATCTTTAATATCCTCCAAAAGTTAGCATCTTGCTAGTCTTAACTCCATCCAGATGTCTGATTTCTGCTGCCCACATCAGGATAAGACTCAGCTAGAGAGACAAAGGCCTTAGATTTGCTTTGGCATTCCTGTGCGCACAAAAATAACCAAATAAACTATAGAGTATGATAGAGTTACAAAGACGAATGAGTAGAGGAGTGAAGGAGAGCCGAACTCGGGTCACATGGAACGGAAGAGCAAAGCAAAAGAAGGCAGCTGTCTAATCGCTGGAAAAGGACAAAAAAAAAAAAAACTAAAGACTGGTTAATATACACACAAAGAAACTTGAAAGGGTATCGGGTCTCTCTCCATCTTTTTTCACTCACGCGCATATACATTCATGAAATTTACTAATCATTAAGGCTTTGTCCATTATTGAAAGAATCATAATACCCCTGCCCTTTAACTGACACTACACATGCATTTGAATAAATCAAAGCTTAAAGCTTTGCTAACCATACTCTATTTCCCTTAACTTTTGCAGATCTTTCCCTTTCTCTCTCTAATTATGTTTCGTTTACTTGTGTCGCCTGCCACCTTTTTCCTACGTAAGACAAATGGTAGTGGGAATTCTAAGTGTAAGATATCAGTAATTTAAAGGAATAGGAATGTTGAAAAGGCCGAGCTTTCTATGGAACTGTAAATTGGACGGTTGTGTTCAACTGGCAACCAATTGAAACTACCAAACGTAGAATGGATTTAAGTCGTATTCCGGTGTTTGGGGCTTCCACTTTCCAATTGGCAGATACGGTTATCTATTATTAAAAATATATTAAATTAAACACAACACCAACTCACTCAACTGCTAATTTCACTGGAGTCTCTACAAGTCCTTTCAGTTTTTCTGAATGTTCTGCTTTGCTGTTGTGTCAACACTTAAAAGAGTTAAATCGCTGGCTATGAAACGGTCTTACTAGCCTAATTTGAATATAATGTCTATGGTCATTTTATTGCTTAACAGGGACGTTTTACAAGGAACCAAATTAAGTTCCCATTTGAATCCGCAAACACTTCCTTTTGATTCTGATCTATGTTGAATTTATGAGCGACACATCCACTGGGGTCGCTTTCGCCTTGCTTTGTGTGGATCGTGCCCTTAGATATAGCGAGTCACGTGGGTGGGTTGGCAAGCTTGGCGGGTTGACCGTGGCTTGCTCCACTTCGAGACTTCGTTTAGGATAAGGATTTGTTATTTAGGGTAAATGATATAAACGATTTTGTTTATTTAAAAAAATATATTTTTATTATCTTAAATTGATTAAACATTTTTTAATATTTTATTGCAATTGTATCGTATTATTTTTCATAAAATCAAGTTAATATATTCAAGAATAGCTATTTTTCTTTTATATAAAGAAAACTATCGTACAATAGCATAAATTCTTTGATTACTCCCACTTTTAAAAAGAGTAATTATTCTATGAGGATAAAAAGTTGAGTTTATTGCAAACAGAAACAGTTGATTGTTGGGGAGGATACGTTTCATTTTCATTTGATATGTGGAAAAGAGGATTGATGGTCAACTCTTGAATGGTTGTAATGCTATAATTGTATTGGTATTAATCACTTCCTCGCCACTTGGCAAATAGCAACAAGTTCCTGGTTGAGTTTGGACCCATTGTCTTGGAGTTTGCAATCAATGACCAAGCAAACTTATGCGTAGAGCTATAGCTGAAAGATTAATTAGGTCTTTTGATCAAGAAACACTAATTATGTTGTCAAAATGATGATATTACAAGTAACCTTTTTGTATAAAATGATAATAGTTACAAATATAAAAGCAATAAAGGATAATAATTGGACTAGGAGAATGATAAGAATTGAGTTTATTTTAAAAATGTAACAATTTTTTTTTGTAGATAATACTAATACGAGGATAAAATTAATTAGGACAAAAAGGGATCAAAGAAAAAGAGCTAGCTCTTGGTGGTTGAATGAATGTGCCCCACCTACAGTGGAGATTGAACGATAGAGATAAAACTAAGTATTATTGAATCTTTTCAAATTTCACGTATCAACTAGATTAATATTAGATATCGTTGTGAAAATTGGAGGAAGCCTCTGTTGTTTTCTTAATCATTCATTGCCAATTATCTAATCTCATTAAGGAGACTGCTGACCAACACAAGCTTTTTAAGCAAGACCCAACATGCTCTGGCCTTCTAACATACAACTGGTTCATCTTCTCATTCGGGTGTGCTAGCTGAGCTAATGTCTTTTCATATTGAGAGGGAAAATGGAAGGTAATGGGAGGACGGTAGAAAAGAAAAATAAAATCTGAGTCAAGGAATACGAAAGCTTTGAACTAGAACGCAACCTTAGTCGTGAAGAGGGGTTCGGTGGCTGATGGATAGATGAGAAAAAAGGAAATATTGTTGACTCAACTTAAGTCATGTACATGTATACGTACGAATTCAAATTCAAATCTAACATTCCTCATTCCCAATCCATGGAAATGTTACAAACTTCATCTTTGAAAATGATACTTAGCGTAAACAACACAAATTAGTTTCGTGGATTCAATTTGGTCCTCCTAACCACCATAGCTTTCTCATTAATGTTAAGAACTTGAACTTGATTAATGTTTTTGGGGTGATGACGACATGCATGAAAGATTGAAAATGAAGGTATAACTAATTACGAGTCTCTTGATAAAACAGGCCACAGAGGACCATCGTTTCTTAATTGAGCAAAGGCCACCCCATGTGATGAAAACCCCGACTCATCTTCCATACTTGACCAAGCCAATGCTGACGTTCATATCAACAAACCACGTGATTTCGACATTTTAACCTTGGAACACATCATCCACCAATAATATATATCTCATTTCTCGAGCACAACTGTCATGAAAATTACTTGTCGTTCTCGTATTTGTGTCCCAAAGTCCATCACTAGCTTTGTTATCTGATGCATAGACATCATTTCAGATTGGCGAGTTTATTATCTTCCCAGGCAATTTAAGTTTGCTCTTTTCCTACACAAGGTTTATTCATCTTCTCAGAAGAAGGAGAGAAAACATCAAAATTGCAACTCAAAGTAGCAAATGTAATATGTAATTGTACTTTAGTTATGTATTCTGGATTGAAGGTGAAAGAACAAGAAACGAAGAAATGCAGAAATACTTGATTTCGATCTTCGTAACTTCAAACGAGCTTTCTGAAGCCGAAAAGAGCGTAAATCCACCACCGTCTTTTCGGGAACTACTCTCTGAGACGCGGATAAGGTCTTTCTACAATTTTCTCAAAACGTAAGCTCTCTTACTATATCAGAAAAACCTTATGCATATGATTGATTATATGAGCAACTTTAGGAGACCTTAATCTTTATATATAGCATCCATATCAGGCTTCCCCATCACAAGACCGATATGGGTCTGGTTTACATTGATCGGGATCTATTTTCTACACGAACTTCAACTCATTGATTTAGATCACTTATTGGGCCACTTTATTATCTTTATTTGGATCAAATTACATAACTTAACCGATAAGTTATTAAAAAATTGACAAATGTAATTAATAATTGTCCAACTTTATGGAAAAGGAAAAAATTCTCCAACATTCTCCCCATTAGACAAATATTAATTGCAGTTGACTATAATTTAAAAATAGCTTTAAAACTCAGTTAAGTCATGCTAATAAATTAGTCGACTAAGGTAATATTTAATCCAAAGATAACGAAAGTTCATCATTCTGTCCTGCAAGGCTTTTGATACAGAAAAGTATCAAATGCATTGTCATTTGTGACACAGATCCAATACAATCACGTATACCTAATACCTCACTAACATGAATGAGAATATGAATTGTGACAAAATAGGATGATACTTTTATGATCTAAATTATATCATCTTCATTTGTAGGTCTCGATTTCTCCAACTTTATACTAAATTGCATATGCTAACTGCATTAGAGAAATCTTATTTTCTCTCACCGAATGCTAAACAACATTAGAGAAAACTTATTTCCTCTCACCAAATACTAAACTGCGTTAGAGAAAACTTTTATGTTCTCCAACTAAATGCTAAACTACATTAGAGAACCTTTATAGGATTAAAAACTTATATCCCCTATGTCATGTCAAACTTCATAGATATCCGTTTAAAACTATATGCGTCTAAATGACATAGGTACAAGGTCAATTTGTATATTTGCCCAATGACTTTTAAATGCTTAAGATCGATAAAATCTTAAGACTTTTATACGTATTATGACAATATATGATAACACGTATTACTGAGAATAAACGATAATCATCTCTATTGATGAACCATCATACTATCATAATACATCAAAATGTACAAATGTACATGAAGCAAACATAACGATCTCTTAACTAACAGCATCTAAGGACATCAAAACATCCATACTATATACTTGTGTCACAAACACAAGTAGGCGAAGTCCTTTAATTAAAGGATCTACTAACTTTTCCTCAGTCTTTAAATGCTCCAAACCTTAATGTCACCTTTTTGTATGAACACCTTTATAACCAAATAATTGACCTTTAAATGCTAATACCTTGTGATATCCTTTATTGTTATTAAACAACATAGTAGCAAGATTATCACAGTATAACCAAATAGGTCTAGCCATTGAATCAACCATAGATAACTCAGAAATCAAGTTTCTGAGTTAAACTGGCTGCTTATATTCACTTTGTATACATGGTCAAGAAAGTTACCCGTGTCTACTTGACACACTTCCACGACATTGTACCATTTGCAAATTTAAAACTATAACCTTAAGTAGACTTTCGATCATCCAAACACATAGCTAAAATCTGAATCTGAATTTCCTACGAGGTTTAGTCTGTTGATTGTGCTATATATCAACATATAATCCTTAATTGCCTTTAGTATCTCAACACTCGCTAGACTGCATTCCAATAGTCTACACCTGGATTAACCAAATATTGTCCAAACATTCAAACAGTGAATGCAATGTCCTGCCTAGTACATACCTGAGCATATATCAGGCTTTCAATCGTACTAGAATACGGAACATTTCTCATAACCTCTCTCTTTATTTTATTCTTTGAATATTGTGCCAAAGATTATCTCTCACTATGAGAGATAGGTGCTACAATAGTTTTACTGTTAATCATATTAAACCTTTATAACACATACTCAATGTATGCATTCTATAAGAGGTCTGATGAGTGTTGAGATCTGTCCCGATGAATCTGAATACTTAGGATAGAAGATGTTGCACCAAGGTCCTTTATGTCAAAGTTCTTGACCAAAAGTTGCTTAACCTCATGCAACATGGTCAAGTAATTTGATGTGAGCAATATATCATCCACATGTTGTAATAAAAAGATAACTTTGCTCCCCCTGACCTTATAGTACAAGCATCTTTTTAATTTTATTTTCCATAAAGCCGAAAGAGGTCATAACCTCATCAACTGTAAGGTATCACTTTTAGGAGGTTTGATATAAACTATATATTGATCTAAACGCACAAACCATGTCAGTTTCATCTAGATCCTGAAATCCTTTAGGTTGTTCCATATAGACTACTTTATAAAGGTCTTTATTCAGGAAAGTGGTTTTGACAACCATCTGATATAACTCTATATCATCATAAGCTACAATTGCCTTAATCACCCAAAATAGATCCTACAAGGATACGGGAGAAAAGGTAATATAAAGTCAACCTTTCTCTCTGAGTGAACCATTAGGCAACTTACTGAGCTCATAAACCGCTGAATTTTATCATGAAATCCTTTAGGTCGAAAACTTCATTTACAACTGACAGGTTTGTAGTTTCAATGCAAATCAACTGGCTCCCAGACCTTACTATGCTTTATTGCTTACATCTCATCATTCATTGCATTCCACTACACATCCACATTGGGTCTAGAAATAGCTTTTGTAAAATATTTGAAACATGTCTAATATCATAGTCCTGTACACCTGATAGACTATGTAATTAGATGGGATAGCAGGTCGTCTCACTCTGGTGGATCTACCTAACTGCATTAGATCTTGTACCCCTAGGAACTTCTGTGTGTATAGATATGGGTTCCTGTTCCTGTATAAGCATGGTATAAAGACCTAGATCCACTGAATCTAACTGTAAGAGTGGCAGGTACATAGTAACTATAGTATCCACCCTGCTATCATCCGAAGGGTCAAAGAGCCCACCATCATGATAGACATTGTATTCCAAAAACTTAGCTGTTTACGATTCTACTATTCTGGTCCCTCCTTCTCTACAGTAAAAGTTGTAGCTTTAAAGTGGTCAGGATATCTTACTAAATAGTAATAAGCACAACGAGCATGCAATTTATCTTTATAATGATTACACTACCTTAGTAGGGCAGCCCCATACACAAATGTGTGCAAGGCTGTGTTTTCACACTTTTAGATAATTAGGTAGAATAGTCATATTCTGCATCGACTTCTTCAAGTCCTTTATGGTGCAGTTATGCTTTCGGCACCACACCATTTTGTAACTACTCGACTTAGTGAATTAAGTCACTATTCCAACTGATTCCAAATATCTGGCAAATAGGCCTTTTAAAGTCTTAAAACACCATGTTTGCCATGATATTCTCCTCCACGGTCAAATCTGACTATCTTGATCAATTTTTCTAATTAGTTCTCAACCTTCAGTCTTTAAGCAAGAACACATAACTGTAATGGGAATAATCATCAACAAATGTCAGAATACATTTAGAATTACACAATCCAACTGTATAAGGTCTATCGATATCTTTATGTATCATACTCAATAAGTCAAAAGTATGAGTTGACCTTAATATCCTTATTAGTCAACTTACCCCTGTAATAATCAGTACATGTTCCCAGATCATCATAATCTAAAATTGAGAAATGCTTTCCTTGATCAATCTCTTAACTCTAGCTCTAGAAATGTGGCTTAAACATTTATGCCACACCATGTACGACTTCACATTCATCAGGGTCCTTCATTTCATAACTTGTTTAGCAAGATACAAAGAAGTATTATCTAATTAGGGGGGGGGGCACATTATATACAAACCATATGACAAGAAAGTTATACCTGTTAAGTCAAGAAGACTTCACTTCTTCTATTAATTTTGATGAAAGTCAAATAATAATAATCATAGAAGTGTGTGAACTGTTTTGATGAATTTATTAAGTGCGCAAATAAGTGTAAGTGGCACAAATAATCAAATCAAGACTATACCTTAGTAAAAACTGAATAAGACGGATCAGATGAAGTGCTTAGTCTAAGATACCAGACGAAGCATATGAGACACTAGGCGAAGCATATAAATCTATGTAAGACGATTAAAATTGAAGAATGTACTAGAATGTTAGTTAGTTGGAGTTAGTTACAGGACTTAACTAATAATCGATTTTAGAAGATTCAACAAGCATAATTCTCAAGAAGACTGTTAAAGATTTAGGCTATAAATATTAGTTATAGTCGTAAACAATACATAAGAGACACAATACAAAAAAGAGAAAAGGGTTCTGATTGTAAAAGCATCCTTAGAGAAATTCTGTGCTCAAGTGCTCACGCAAAAGAGAGCAAATACATTTGTAATGTGAAGCTCAAACAATATCTTTTCAAGTGGAAAGAAATGTTAGAGCCTGAAGAGGCTAAGGAAGTAGATAAAGAATACTTTGTGAAAAAGACCTGAAGAGGCTCTGAAAGTGTAGAAATAATACTTTTAACATTGAAGGTTATAGTGAAATCTCATACGAACTCTGAGGACTGGACGTAGCCTAAGGTTAAGGGTGAACCAGAATAAATCTTGGCGTCATATTCTCTAACTCTTATCTCTTTAATTTTCTTGTTGTTAGAAGAATAGATACTGATTTTCTCTATTGCATTACTCACCAAATTAAGTGAATTGTTTTTATAATCATCTGAATTTGTAAAGAAAATCAAGAAGATTTTAAAGATTAATATCTTAAATGATTTGACACAATTTAACCCCCTTCTTGTGTATTTTACATATTATACGTGATTTCTATATTAACAAGTGATTTACTTCAGTTGGTATCAGAGCA
>JANZLC010000009.1:17872816-17884775 GCA_026413385.1 Erythroxylum gracilipes
CTTAGGATCACATTCGTAGTGATTTGTGTCTAGGATCGGGAGATACCTATCCACCCTAAGTAACCACATTAAGATTGGTTCGATAAAGCAATCGTCGAATTTTCAACAATTTACCATAGAAATATAGGAAATTGGTTCGATGATTAGGATTACTAATTATCCGGGAGGGCTTAGTAATTAATTCTGAATCTTAGGTTATCAAACCCGGTATATGAGTTAAACTGAGAAAATTTTCACACCGAGGTAAAATCAAGGGGGAAGTTAAATTCCTAGATTTTTATTCCATTGATATTTCTTATATTTTTATCTTGCGTTAATTCTCGTTTTTATTTTATTTTTCAAACCACAATCAATCGATCTTTTCTTTAATTTTTATGTTATTAGCTTAAATTAGAAGTTATTACGAGTATTACTTTTTAACTAATTTGGTCTCTGTGGGATCGATATTTTTACTACTTGACGATAGAAACGTGCACTTGCGTTTATCGCCAACAGTCATCACCAGATTACTAAACTCTAGAGGGAGTATATTCAGAGTCTAGTGAACAATGAAGACATCGGGAAGAGAAATATTTAACATTTTCAATCTATTGTGAAGATGAATCATTCTCGATATGTATTCCATTATTCCTCTTTCTCCTTTATATCTCATAAAGAATAATTCTTTCATCAAGGCACTTATCTCAACATTTGGTGAGACTGTGTACCTCTGGGAGACATTATCAAGAAACTCTTTCGCTATGTCTGTGTCTGGAAGTCCACTTAGTAAATGGTCAGGTATGGATCTCTTAATGGTCATCAGATATAATATGTTAGACCGATCCCAACCTTTATAGGCTGCTTTATGAACTCTTGAGCTCATGAATGTAGAGGGAGATGGCCTATCCGTCTGTATGGCCATATCAACCTCAGCTATCTCCATAGCATTCAATACATCCTCTGTCCACTTCTTCGTATTGAAATCGGTTAGGGTTTCAATGGTGATGTTGATTTTGTTAACCGAAATGGTGACTTCAAAATGATAATGTTTAAATCAATACAAATGTAGGACGATAGTGATACTCAAAGCCATTAAATAGTATCTTTACTGAAAATCCGATCATACATATTATGAAACACCTTTGGGTTGAATACATAATATGTGCAATTAGACCTCTACATCAAATCGATCAGAGTACAAACTATCAACTCTTATGACACTACCACCTTTAGGTGAATAGATCACTTGAGCAATAACTTTCCTCCATCTAATGCCTTTATGAACATCTCAAAATGTTATATAAGGCCAACACCTTTAGGCAGAATAACCAAACATAAAATCAAAAACATCCCCTAACATGCAAGTAGAACAATTCAAAATACTGACTTGAAAGGTCACTTTGGTGACTACATTCTCATCGGCACTTAAAAAGTCCACAAACACAAGGGATACATCTTTATGTTATCCTCACATTCTTTATGGGCATATGGTATGTGACAATGTAACATTAATAAATGCAAAAATCCGAATACACAATCTCATTGTCACATACTCATATTAAAGACATTCTCTGAAAACTTCATTTGAGACTTCCGTAAAAGAAAATCTCAGTAGAGTGATTATCGTGCGTTACCAGACACTGAACCGACCATCCGAGACACGAGAACCTCATATATCTCTCTTATGGCAAGTTCGTTGCACGAAAATTCACTCAAAAATGGCTTCAAAATGTCTTAATTCTTTTTCTGAGTGACTATCATGCAATCCCGAATATTGAACATGAGACTCGAGACACAAGACTTGAAGTATCTCCCTCATGTGATATCTGAAACATAAAAATTCACTGGAAATCAGATTCAAAATACCTTAATTCCTTTTTCTAGAGTTAAACTTTAATTTATTACTAATGTAATAAATTCAGAAAAATCGAAAAACTCATTTTATAAATTTCCTGGACTCGAAAACTGACCTAAAACACCCCGGGACACCCTTATGGAAAATTTGAAATTTTGTATTTTTCTTTTTTAAAATACTGTAAAAAAATCCGTACGATTGACGTCAGCATTGTGTTAGCGTACTATATCGCTGACGTCATCCGTTGGCACAAGAATGATGTCAGCTACAAGTGGAGTTTGTGGTGCACGTGTCACACGTGCCGCCCAGCGACACGCCTCAACAATGAATGGCCCATGCTTAACACGCATTAGACGGGCGGCCACGGATTGCTGTGCGCGTTCTATGCATTGTCGCGTTGCCAAAAATTGGTGATTTTTGGAAAGTTTCGAGCAGATTTTCGCGCTCCCGAGCTCATTTTCACCTCGTTTCTCAATGTTATACACATGTGTACTACTTTCATGTAATAAAAAGCAAGAAAAAACCGAGAAATCGAAGTTAAATCTTCAAAAACCTTATGGAGAGAAAACTGAAAAATCTTCATTTTTAACCACCCGATCATGTCACCGCTCTGATACCACATGTAATACATAACGGTACTTTAGTTACGTATCCCGGATCGAACGTGAAAGGGCAAAAAGTGAAGAAATGCGGAAATACCTGATTTCGATCTTCGTAACTTCAAATGAGCTTTTTGAAGCCAAAACGAGCGCGAATCCACCATCGTCTTTCGGAAACTACTCTTCAAGACGCGGGTAAGATCTTTGTACAGTTGTCTCAAAACGCAAACTCTCTTAATGAGTCAGAGAATCCTTATGCTTACAATTAATTATATGAGCAATTGCAGGAGACCTTAATCTTTATATATAGCATTAATATTGAGTTTCTCTATCACAAGGCCGATATGGGTCTTGTTCATAATAATCAGGATCTATTTTTCACACAAACTTCGACCTATTTATTTAGATCATTTATTGAGTTACTTTATTATCTTTATATAAATCAAATTATATAATTTAAATGATAAATTGTTTAAAAAAATAAAATTAATAATTAATAATTATCCAAATTTATGAGAAAATAACAAAATTGTTGAAAGTAAAAGCTTCTTCTCGTCCCGGAGATCTCTTGTGATTTAGCATTACTTAAACATGACATTGCACCTGTCTCATGTCTTGGCACTTCAGCTGCAGTCTTATCAATTAACCTATATGGAGTTCAGAAACGTAATTGGACGCCTGTATGACCCTTGTTCAACATCATCCCATCCAAAGAGAGATAAAAAAAGTTACGGATTATATGGTTAGAAGTGTAGTTCTACCGGTCCATTCTCATTTAATGTAGAATTGAGCAACCGTATTGCTAATTACTAGGACACTGAAAACGTAAAAGCAAGGCAAAGAGACGTTTCCCTCACCCTCGAGTCATTCTGATGGAACCCTGACGTAAAATTCAGTGTGATTTTGACAGGAAAGCCCTCAAACCGACGTAACCACTTTTACAACCTACGTTGTACTGAGTTTCAGTTGTGTTGTGTCAAGTGGTTAGATATAAACGACACGACAGGCAGCTGCAGTTATTATAGCAAAGTAGGAGTGTTTTCTTTTTTCTTTTTTTGGAGGTACGGTCAAAGGCAAAGATGAGTGAAGCTCAACTACATAAGGACGTAGGACCTGGATGAGTAATACATGAAATAAAAAGGACTTGGGCCCATTATAAGGCCCATAATCTGACAGCAATATTACTGCAACTTGACCAATCATCTTCGTCCCTATGCCTATCTACTCGGTGGTTTCAATTTGGCCAAAAGAGTAATTTATTCTTTAATATTTACACTAAAATATGAAAAGTTTAATATTTAAAATGAACTATAATATTTATAAAACGTTTAAAATAAGCACTAATATTTAAAAAATTCTTTAAATAGTTTCTAACTAAATGGAAAATTTGACAAGTTAAATCTCCTTCAATCAAAGTACTGGCGTGGATACATAACAGTCAGGTGTGAAATAATCATTATTCTCATCTCTTCCGGTCATGCTGGAGTTATAAACAAATGCATAAGCATTCAAATATATCGGCGGTATCTCTTGTCTCCATTGCGCAAATGACAGTTCCGATTTAGAATTACGCTTAGTCTATCTATTGTTAAAATAATTAGAATTAATTATTTAGATAGTTATTTTTATTAGTTATAAACTCTTTAATATTTTTATGTTTAGCTAATATAGATTATTTTAATATTTTCTCTCAAGTATAGCCAAAAATGAACATTCAATTTTTACTTAAAATAAACGTAGTAATAACCAGATCGAGCAGCTGAAATTGAACATTAAGACAGACAACCATCAACTTTGATGTTATATTAGAATTTAGCTTGGGTCAATTATTTCCAAAATGATTAGAACTAATCATTTAGATAATTGACTCTTAACATTTATAAATCCTTTAACATTTTCATGTTTAGTCAATATAGGATACTCTAATATTCTTCAGCAAGTGCAACTGAGATTGGACATCTAGTTATCACTTAAAATAAATACAGTAGTGATCGGACCAAACCTCTAAGACTAGACATCTAAACGGACAACTGAGAAATTATAATTCAGACCAAACCTACCCTAATATCATATTATATTTTTTAATATGAGTAGAGTATAGAGTCCACTGCGTTTATTTTAAGTAATAATTGGATGTCCAATCCCAGTTACGTTTGTGGGGAGTGTTAAAGTAATTCATATTAACTAAACATGAAAATGTTAAAAAAAAGTTTATAAGTGATAAGATTTAACTATCAAAATGATTAGTTCTAGTTATTTTAATAATAATTAACGAAGCTCAATTATTATTAGTCGACTCTAAAGCCGCTATATATTAAAAATTTTATATCCCTAAGACCTTTACCAGTACTGGATTGACCAGCGTCAGCATGTGGAGAAGATTTTGGCTTTCTACCTTTGATCTTAATGGGCTTCATCTTTGCCTTTCCTTTAGTTGCTTTGAGGGCTGTAGGAGTAGCAAACTTGAGTTTCTCTTCCTCAACAACGCAATGAGCAATCAAAGCATTGAAGTCCCATTCCTCATCCAATGAGTAATATGTCATCACTAAATTACTAAACTCTAAAGGGAATGTATTCAGAGTCTGGTGAACAATGAAGATATTAGGAAGAGGAATATTCAACATTTTCAATCTACTGTGAAGACGAATCATTCTAGATATGTATTCCATTACTCCTCTTTCTCCTGTATATCTCATGGAGAATAATTAACATTTGATGAGACTGTGTACCTCTGGGAGACATTATCAAAAAACTCCTTCGCTATGTTTGTGTCCGGAAGTCCACTTAGCAGATAGTCAGGTATGGATGTCTTAATAGTCATCATATATAATCTGTTAGACCGATCCCAGGCTTCATAGGCTGCTTTATGAACTCTCGAGCTTATGAATGTAGGTGGAGATGGCCTATCTATCCGTATGGCCATATCAACCTCAGTTATCTCCATAGCATTCAATGCATCCTCTATCCACTTCTTCGCATTGAATGACATTGATTTTGTTGACAGAAAAGGTGACTTCAAAATGATAATATTTAAATCAACACAAATGTGGGACAATAGTGATACTCAAAGCCATTAAATAATATCTTTACTGAAAATCTGATCACATATATTATGAAATACCTTTGGGCTAAATACATAATATGTGCAATTAGACCTCCACATAAAAGCGATCAGAGTACAAAATATCAACTCTTATGACACTACCACCTTTGGGCAAATAGTCACTTGAGCAACAACTTTCCTCCATCTAATGCCTTTATGCATATCTCAAAATGTTATGTAAAGCCAACACCTTTAGGAAGAATAACCAAACATAAAATCAAAGACATTGCCTAACATGAAAGTAGAGAACAATTCAAAATACTGACTTGAAAGGTCACTTTGGTGACTACATTCTCATCAGCACTTAAAAAGTCAACAAACACAAGGGATACGTCTTTATGTTATCCTCACATTCTTTATAGGCATATGGTATGCGACAATGTAACATCAATAAATTCAAAAATCCGAATGCACAGTCTCATTGCTACACACTCGTGCTAAAGACATTCTCTAAAAACTTCATTTGAGACTTTCGTAAAAGAAAAATCTCAGTAAAGTGACTATCGTGCGTCACCAGACACTGAACCGACCATCCGAGACACGAGAACCTCATGTATCTCCCTTATGGCAAGTTCGTTGCATGAAAATTCACTCAAAAATGGCTTCAGAATATCTTAATTCCTTTTCCAAGCGACTATCATGCAATCCTTAACATTAAACATGAGACCCAAGACACAAAACTTGAAGTATCTTCCTCATGTGATGTCCGGAACATGAAAATTCACTGGAAATCGGATTCAGAATACCTTAATTCCTTTTATAAAGTTAAACTTTAATTTATTACTAATGTAAAAAATCCAGAAAATGGAAAAACTCACTTTATGAATTTTTCAGACCAGGAAACTGACCCAAAACACCCTGGGACACCCTTACAGAAAACTTGAAATTTTTGTGTTTTTCTTTTTGAAAATACTGTAGAAAAATTCATACGGCTGACGTCAGCACTGCATCAGCGCATTGTAACGTTGACGTCATCTGCTGACGCCAGAATGACTTCAGCTACAAGTGGAGTTTGTGGTACGTTTGTCACATGAGCGACCCAGCGACACACCTCAACAGTGAATGGCGCGTACTTAACATGCACCAGACGCGTGCCCACAGATTGTCGTGCACATACTGTGCACCGTCGGGTTGCCAGAAATAGGCAATTTTTGGCGAGTTTTGAGCAGATTTTTTGCGCTCTCGAGCTCATTTTCATCCCCTTTCTCAAGACTATACATATGTATACTACTTTTATGCAATAAAAGTAAGAAAAAACTAATAAACATAAGTTAAATCTCTGAAAACTTTATGGAGAGAAAGCTGAAAAATCTTTGTTTTTAACCACCCGATCACGTCACTGCTCTGATACCAGGTGTAATACGTAACAATACCTTAGTTACATATTCCGGATCGAACGTGACAGGGCAAGAAATAAAAAAAATGCAGAAATACCTGATTTCAGTCTCCGTAACTTCAAATGAGCTTTCTGAAGTTGAAACGAGCATGAATCTATCGTCGTCTTTTCGGGAACTACTCTCCAAGAAGCGAGTAAGGTCTTTCTACAATTTTTTCAAAACGTAGGCTCTCTTAACGGGTCAGAGAATCCTTATACTTACAATTGATTATATGAGCAACTGCAAGAAACTTTAACCTTTATATATAGGATCAATATTGGGCTTTCCCATCAAAAGGTCAATATGGGTTTGGTTCACACTGATCAGGATTTATTTTCTACACAAATTTCGACTCATTGATTTAGATCATTTATTAAATCCTTTTATTATCTTTTTCTGGATCAAATTACGTAACTTAACCGATAAATTATTAAAATACTGAAAAAAAACAATTAATAATTATCCAACTTTATAAAAAAAGATAAAATTGTCTTAAGCTTCTTCATGTCCCAGAGATCTCCACTTGTGTCATGTCTTGGCACTTTAGCTGCAGTCGTATCAATCGACCTATCAGGAGTTCAGAAACGTAATTAGACGCTATGCAATGACGGAGCTACATGGGGCCCAGTGGTGCACTAGGCCCCCCAAGGTTTTTTTAAAAAATTATTTTTAATATATATATATATAAAAGAACGGAATTATTTAAGGGTTAGTGGTACACTAGGCCCCCCAAAATTTAAAAAAATTAATATTCAGACCCTCCTATATTAAATTTCTAGCTCCGTCACTGACGCTTCAACATCATCCCATCCAAAGCGAGATAAAAGAAAAAGTTACAGTTTATATGGTTAGAAGTGTAGTTCAACTTGACCATTCTCATTTGATGTAGAATTGAGCAACCGTGCCGCTAACTACTAAGACACTGAAAACGTAAATGCAATGCAAAGAGACGTTTCCCTGACCCTCGAGTCATTCTGATGGAACCCTAACATAGTAATTTTGACAGGAAAGCCCTCAAATGGACGTAACCACTTTTACAACCTCCGTTGTACTGAGTTTCAGTTGTGTGGTGTTAAGTGGTTAGATATAAACGACACGACAGGCAGCTGCAGTTATGATAGCAAAGTAGGAGTGTCTTCTTTTTTCTTTTGTTGGAGGGACAAAAGAAAAGAAACAGTCAAAGACGAAGATGGGTCAAGCTCAACTACATAAGGACTTAGGACCTGGATGCGTAATCCATGAAATAAAAAGAACTTGGGCCCATTATAGGGCCCATAATCTGACAGCAATATTACTGCAGCTTGACCAGTAATAGGAATGACGAATCATCTTCGTCCCTATACCTATCAACTCGGTGTTTTCAATTTGGCAAAAGAGTAATTTATTTTTTAACATTTACACTAAAATATGAAAAGTTTAATATTTAAAATGAACTATAATATTTATAAAACATTTAAAATAAGCACTAATATCTAAAAAATTCTTTAAATAGTTTCTAACTTAATGGAAAATTTGACAAATTAAATCTCCCTCAATCAAAATGCTGGCGTGGATACATAACAGTCTTAATGCTTTTATAAGCTCAACTTCTCATTCTGCCACAACCACCACTGCAGGTGTGAAAATAATCATTATTCCCATCTCTTCCGGTCATGCCGGAGTTATAAACAAATGCATAAGCATTCAAATATGCCAGCGGTATCTCATGTCTCCATTGCGCAAATGACAGTTTCGATTTAGAATTGTGCTTCATCTATCTGTTCTTAAAATGATAAGAATTCGTTATTTAGATAGTTGTTTTTACTAGTGATAAACCCTTTAATATTTTCATATTTAATTAATATTTAATATTTTAATATTTTCTCTCAAGTGTAGCCGAAAATAAACATCTAATTTTCACTTGAAATAAACGCAGTAGTATCCAGACCGAGCAGCTGAAACTGAACATTAAGACAGATAACCATCAACTTTGATGTTATATTAGAATTTAGCTTAGGTCAATTATTGCCAAAATGACTAAAACTAATCATTTAGATAATTGGCTCTTAACACTTATAAATCTTTTAACATTTTCATGTTTAGTCAATATAGAGTACTCTAACATTCTCTCGCAAGTGTAACTGAGATTGGACATTTAGTTATCACTTAAAATAAATGTAGTGGTAATCAGATCGGACCTCTAAGACTAGACATTCAAACGGACAGCTGATAAATTAATAATCCAGACCAAACTTGTTTTGATATCATATTAGATCTTTTATCTAATGCAAAGGCTAATAAATGAGTTACATAGGCCTTACTAAGGACAAAAAAGCAAAGAGCTAATAATGCTGAAAAAAGATACGTTGAAGCACTAGAATTAAGTGAGAAAAGATGAAAGAAATTAGAAGAAATAGAAAGAAGAGTTTATCAACTTCAGGCCTCTTTGAACAAGTAGTAGGAGTGTGAAAGACTTGAAATCACTTGTATCATGTTTCAGTTTAGAACTAGAGGTGAATTATAGATTTCAAAACTGCACACACACACACACACACACACACATGTGTGTGTGTGTGTGTGTGTGTGTGTGTGTGTGTGTGTGTGTGTGTGTGTATACACTTGAAGTAACATGTTGACAATAGGCAAGCGTACTTCATGTATAACTAATACTATATCTGGTCTACTGTGTCTCAGGATGTTGTATTCCATGCTCGACCAATTTTTCGAGCTAAGACAATCCTGAATATGTCATCAATTGCTCCGAGGGTGCAGATTACCACATTTGAGTGAGCTTGTTAACTACTCCATTGATTGGAACTGGCGCACTGAGGATGTTGTGTTCTTGAAATTTTCATGAGTCCATGATATTGTAGTTCCCGCACTCGTATAATCAAGATTGTAATATTTCTACTTTTTTGATTATTTGTTTTGATAGATGATAATTTTCTTTCTTTTGATTGCTTCTTTTTTAATTTTGGGTCTTGCTGATTGCATTATGTAGGCTTCGAGAAGTGGGATAGTGATAAAGGAGCATTTGATGGTTGCAACTTCTTATAGCAACTTGTCCTCCTAACGTAAAGCATTTAACATAACTAGAAATCGATCTGTTAGGCTTATCAAGTCGACACCAACAATCAGTCGTTAAACACGAGAGCATGCATGGCAAGATTTTCTCTCAAGATTTGTCAGGCCAATTATTAGTATATCAGGGACAGCAGGATACTTGGGATACAAGATCCCTTAACTATAGCACACAATGGGTTGAGTTCCAATTATAGTTATACGTTGTAATCATCTAGCTGTAAGAATTAGCATAATTGTCGTTACATGTTGTAATCATATAGCTATAAGAATTAGCATAATTATAGGCCAAGATTGTAGCATGTAAGTAGTATAAATCCTATGACTTTTCCAGCAATACGATTGAGCAAAATTCTCCAATTACTTGTTTTACTGATATGGTATCAAAGCACAATACATGATCCATCATGTCTTCGAATACTTAAACCTCTTCCGCTCAATCTTCAACCACTAGTTCTCCTCTACTTTCTGCACCTATCCTTACTATTTCCAATCCCTCTACCTTGCCGCATGCTCAATACACTTTCGCTATTAAACTCAAACCTACAAACTACTTAATTTGGAAGTCCCAATTCAATCCCATCCTAAAGCGTTACAACCTCACTTCTCATATTGATGGCACCGAAGCCCCTACATAAACTATTATTGGTCAAGAAACAAAAGCTATCGTTCCTAACCCAAAATTTCACAATTGGGTTTATCAAGACCAACTTTTAGTTGGTTGGATTCTTTCCTCGTTGACGGAGGAGGTGTTTCTTTATGTGGTTGATCAAGAATCAGCCTATGATGTTTGGAATACTCTTCGCCAAGCCTTCAGTATAGGACCCAGCGCTAGGCAAGTTCAGCTTCATATGGCCTTGCAAAACTTGACAGTAGAAGACAAGTCTATGGCTTAACTCCTTAAAGAAGCCAAATCAATCAAAGACGAACTAGCAGCAGGAGGATTTCCGATTGGAACAACTGAGTTCAATGCAAACATTTTCCGACTCCTACCTGCAGATTATCGCCCAATCCTTACTATCATGTCCTATAAAAAGGATGAAATAAGTTTTTCTGAATTATCAGGAGCTTTAATTTCTCATGAAATTCTTCTGCAAAGTTCCAGGAAATTTGTCCCTGCAGTAGCCAATATTGCATATCAGCGATCATCTCAACTGAAAAACAATAACAACAAATTCAACAACAACAACAAAAAAGGAAACTACAATGGCAACAACACCAACAAATCTAGTAAGAAATGGTTTTCAAATCCCTATCAGATCTGCAATATGAACAACCATCAAGCAAACACCTGCAGAAAAAGATATGACAACAGTTCAGAGAATCCAAGTGCTAATATCGCAATGAGTTTTTCCTCTAACATATCAAATGATTGGTATGCTGATTCTGTCGCCAGTCACTATATGACACCAGACTTGGCCAATCTTGGAATCTCTAAGAAATACAAAGGATAAGATAATGTGATCATTGGTAATGGCTCAGGTATTTCCATCAAACACACTGGACAATCTGCATTATTGACACAACATAAACCACTGATTTTGATTAAGATTCTTCATGTCCCATCTTTACAAAACCAATTGCTCTTTGTCAATAAAATTGATAAGGACAACAAGTGTTATTGTAAGTTCTATGATTCTCACTTTCTTGTGAAAGATCAGATAACAAAGAAGCTTTTACTAAAGGGGCCTGCTAAAGATGACATTTATAAGATTTCTGGTCTTCAATTGAAATCTCTACACCAACAACCTAAAGCGTTTATGGCAGAAAAGCTCAGCTTGAAAGATTGGCATACACGACTTGGTCATGCCAATTATGGGACAGTGTCCAAACTTGTTAAAAATTTTGATTTGCCTTGTTCAATAAAGGATGTTCCACCCCCAGTTTGTGAGTCTTGTTGTCTTGGTAAACTCAGTAGGATTCACTTAGCTACTACTGGAACTATTACAAAGAATAAGTTTGATTTGTTTAATGGTGATGTATGGGG
>JANZLC010000009.1:17939121-17954393 GCA_026413385.1 Erythroxylum gracilipes
AAATCGGATTATCGATCCTCATTTGATTTGGGTAGTCATAATGTCTTGCTAGAGGCCGCTTATGACTTATGGGCCTTAAAATGTGATCAAGCCCATTGCCAACATCAAATGAGCCTACAGGGTTGCACACAAAGAGTGATGTGATATGGGCTTATTCTCTTGGGCTTAATTTATTAGGCATTGAATAAATATATGTCGATATATTTATTAGGCTAGATTGAATTAAGTTGTCAGGCTTTTATTATATAAGATATAAGATGGGCCAAAACTTATTGGGCTTCAATGGGATTAGGTTTTCTATAAATAAAGAAACTTAGGTCTCATTACATGTAAGTGATAGAAAGACGAAAACCCTAGCCACCTTCCGAGAGAAAAACTGTGCGGCATTCGGAAAGGGTTTCAGGACGTGCTAGCACACAATAGCCACAGCCCGGATCGTTCATCCTCGTGTTGATACCGGTAGAGGACATTCGAGCGTTGCAGTGTCTACAAATTTGAAAAGAAACAACCAATTTGCATCAAGAGGTATTTTCGTACATGCTATAGTTTTCGGTTATACATCTTGTTGTGTTATGGTCTTTTCCGCAGCGTATTGTGAATACTCGGGCCATACGCGATCCAACAGATGTCTGGGAAAGAAAATGAATGATTTAAAATAAAATATGAGGAATAAATGAAGAAGACGTAAAAGTCGAAAGTGCAAAAAAAGAGAGTGAAACAGTGTAGTAAAGTGGAGTTATACGTGGATGAAGTTTCTAGTTCTTTTGATGACTTTTGTGAAAACTTGGATTTTAGGATTTTGTTTATAAATGATGAGTATAATAAGTGTTTAAAATGAATGTTGAGAAGAAAAAAAAAGGAATGTACAAAAAGGGTGATTTTCTAATATGCTTTATTTTATGTTTCTTTACTGTGTATGTATGAATATATAGGTGTTTATACGTGAGTTGATGAAAACTTAGGGATGATCAAGAAAATGGTTTTTGATTTGAGGAGTAATAGTAAAATGATGGTTTGAGATGGGAATGAGTGAAAAAATGTGAGAGGAAACATGGAGATGTAAAATGAAAGTTGGAAATGCAGAAAATTGACAGAGTATGAATAGGTTGAATTTGAATTTTTGGCTTTTGATGATTTTTGAATTAAACTTGTATATTTTGGAGTTGTATGAATTTATGGTGAATGAGTTGATTGAAATGGAGTGGAATTTACTAGAATAAAAATAGAAGTATTGGATTTTGGAAAAAAATGGAAGTCTGAAAATTTTCTGGGAATGAATAGTGACAGTGTTGAAATTTTGATCCGAAACTTCCATGAATTTATTGTACCAATATAGGTAGATTTTGACAAAATGATATTCATTAAAGTTGTATATATTTCTCTTAGCTTTCCATTGATATAAGGTTTGTAAATTTTGGAGTTCTGGATCAAAAATTATGGGGTTTAGAAGTTGAGATATCGGTGAAAAAGAAGAAGTGAGCACGACGGTGACTTTTAAGATTTTAGGCCAAAAGCACCGTAGTGAAAAAGTACGATGGTGACTTTGAGGGTTAACCAAAAAGCACTGTTGTGCAACAGCACGATGGCGACTTTAGAGGAAAAGAGAAATTTGCACTGTCATGCAATCGTGCATTTGGGATTTTGTCTTTTACTGAACAGTCTTGCTCTTTTGACCATAACTTCTTCTCTAGACCTCCAAATGACTTGATTCTCAAACCATTGGATTTTTAAGATATTTTTCTACCTTTAAACAAAAATTGGTAGCATTCTGAATTTATTTGAAAAATATTGATTGAATGAAAGTGAGAGAATCTGTTGGAATGGTATGAAGTGGTGTTGTTTTACTAAACACACTTCATTATTTTGATTATATCTGGACCTATAGGATTCCAAATGAGATTATTTTTGATTTGGAGTAAACTAGAGTTATAGGTCTACAAATCATATGAAGAAGTAGAATTTGGATTTAGTCTCTAAGATATTGAATTCCTGGATGGAAGTGGTGCATAGTACATTGTTTTTGGACATGAACAACCCTATAATGTTTGAGGCATATCTTCCAAATTACTGAACCAAATTGAGTGATTTTAGTGTCAATAGAAAGATAAGACATTGAGGAACACTTTCTTAGAAGAGAGTAAGACCAAGTTGCTTCATTTTCACCTTCTGATTGAACGTGAACAGTAGACCCGAATGGGGTATCTTGGAAAAATCTGAAGTGATTCAATGAAAAATGAATTGTGCTTTTAATAGTTTTAGTGAGACAGAAACCTAAGTATAAATTATACTTAATGATTTTGTAAAGAAGTTAATGGTAAAATACCTGGGATTGTCATGAACATGTATTGTACATATTTCGTTTCATTCATGTGCATTATTAAACACTTATGATTGTACAAATTGTGATGTATGTGTATCTTGCATAAATGGGTTGTGCAGGCTAAATGTTTGCATTTAGATGTTCCCAAATTTTAGAAAAAAAATGATAATCTGGAGCGTACTGTAAATAGACCTAGATGGTCTCATTCTACAGTTTGTTTTGCTTGACTTTTTGGTATTGATTGATTTTTGAATGATTATATGAATGGGATTGACTGTGTTAGTTTCCAGAAAGAAGGTTCGATGAATGTGTTGTACGAATGAAATATTGAAATGCTCAATGAATGTGAATTGGATGAACTAAGTGTACGTAATTTTATTGTTAGATGTGTTCTGAAAGTGAATTTGCATCTGAATGAAAAGTAATACTCAACTCTAATATTGAATGCTGGACGAGGGTCCAATGATATGTGAAAGTGAGTGAATGTGGATCATGCAATTGTGACTGATGCATTTCATTTCATGAATGCATGAAACATAATGGTTGTTGTGACCAGAGTAGTCACCGATCAAAGCTTAAAGCTCAACGAGTGAAAATGAGCATCTAGCTCAAAAGTGAATCAGAGCCTCAAGCTCAACGTTTAATGAGCCCTGTATCTCCCAAGCGGATAAGGGACAGTTATCAGTAAGCCCTCTATGGGACAGTTTAGGCACTCGGTCATAACAAAGTAACAAATAGAAAGTGAGTCTCATGTGCACTGCATGTGCATAATATGAGTGATTATATCTATTAATTGTGAAGTGTGAAACGTTGTGAATGTGATTATGTGTTATGTGACTGGGTGAGCTATCGATAATGGTCACTCATTGAGTTTGCAAAACTCACCCAAAATTTACAAATATTTTTTTTCAGGATCAGAAGAATACCCCGTTAGGCAAACGAGAGTATAATTACAACATTCAAGTGAAGGATAGAGGTCTGGGTCAGTTCGTGTCTGCATTTGTGTTTTCCTATTTTGTATAAAATTGTATATTCTGAAACTATTGTACAAATGATTATGTTGTAATGTAAAGACATTATGACTAAAGTGTTTTGTATGTGTGAAAGGGCCCAAATAGCTATTGAAAGCTTTGTTAATTGTATTGTGTTGATTAGAAATGTTTATGAAGGAAAGTGGGCCTAAATTGGTTATGGATTTCTGCATATTGTATTTGTGGTTTCAAAAAAAAAATTTATACTGATTTATGAATGATTGAGTGCTTTAGCAAGCCACTCTCGCGGGGCATGGACTCTGATATCACCCACGATGTCGGGTTCGGGTCATTGTGGGAGTGGGGTGTTACAATGAGAATAGATGATCTGGTCCAAATCAAAAGCTTGCAGCTTATCTTCAGAGTACTTACCGAGAAATTCTTTCAATGAGACATATTCCCAATAAAGTGATATTAAAAGATATTAAAGTTGGAGAAGACAACCAATAATGTTTAATTATTACAAACTAGTAACAATCATTAGTAAATAAATACCTAAAAAATACTTTCTATTGCATTGAAAGTGTTACAAAATGAAAACATGATCAAATTAAAACTCATCCTTAGATCATGTCTAACTATACTATGTAACTATTTGGGCATGTTTGGTAAATAATAATGAAAACTTGGGAATGGATATGTCACTTGCATTCCTTAATATTTGCTTGTTTGGTTGATAGAAACAGATAAGATTTGACAAATTTGGAATGAATTTTAAATAATCTTAATTTTAGACTGACAAATTTGGAATCGATTTTAAATATTCCTAAATTTTTATTCCCAAGTTATATGCGGGTATAACATGAAATAATAAAATAGTCTTGGCAAACACAACATCTTCTTTTCTTCTTTTTTTTTTCCTTTGTGTTTCGTTTCAATTGAAACTCTCTTTTTGAGATTTTAAGGTTAGTTTATTTATTTAGACAATACATCATTCTTATTATTATCAACATAGCATATTACTTTATTTAATTTATTTAATAATTAATTTATTTAATTTTAATAATTTTATATCAAAAAATAAGTTCATTATGGTTTTTTATTCTTATAAAAATCATACACATTTGTTTAAAAATTAATAATTTATTCAATCATTAATGAAAAATTGTAAGGGTGTAGTAGTTTTGCAAAAATCTTCGATTTACCATAGTTGTTTCTAGCACAATCAAAACCTAGAAAAAACTGAACGTAGAAATATAAATCAACACCGAAAATTGGTAACGTAGTTCGACATACCTTGCCTACGTCTGCGGAGCCCTCACCCAGCTTAATTCTTTCACTAATGACAATAGTTTTATACAAAGCTTTACTGAGTCGATACTACTCAACCCTTGACACTATCTCTCGTCCTCACAACCTGTGAAAGAATTTTACACCCAATAGTACAACCGCCTCGTACTAACCTCAACAAAGGATTTTCTGAAACAATGTTTAATGATAACGAAACAAAATAAACAACTCAAGTGATTAAACAAAATTCAACATAAACGAAAACACTTGAGAAAGAAAAGAAGAAGGATTTCCCAATTAGTTCAGCTCTATTGAAACAGATCTGAAAGTTGTTACCACACACTATGGGCTGATTCATGTAAATAGCAATATTAACTCACAACTGCAGCAAGAAGACATCAAGTATGACAATCCACGCAAATAAGCTTTCACACAAAATTCAACAGACCCACTCCACAATTAACCTTGGCAGAAATCACACATAATATGCAGAGCAACCCAGCCGTGAGTTATACAACGAAAATTAACATCCAATTGTTACCACTCCAAGATGTTGCACCCATAAAGAAAACAATCAACAATCGTTGCAGCCCAAGATGAAATTATATCAACATAGAGATCCCCACGTTAGTGCTTTCATGCACTGGTTTTCAATCACCAGAACAAATAGACCATGACCTCACTTGACACACACCTGCGACCAACCTACACTTAGCAAAGACAAAGTCACCCCACATTAGTGCTTTCATACACTGTGTTTCAATCACCAGAACAAATAGACCATGACCTCACTTGACACACACCTCTCTAACTTCAGCAATTACGCAATACCCCTTAAATTACCAAAATAATCAGATAAAAGCCTCACTTTTTCACACACACCCCTGCAGCTAACACCCAAAAAAACAATCACCAGATTACACACGTGAGGAGTCCAGAAAAGCGGTTCTCGCACACAAGGAGTTGAGACTTGGAATCCACATGCAAGGACATCTCAAGCAATCTTACGAAATTCTTCAATGATCCAACGTGATCTCTATACACTCCCAATAATAATTGACTTCTATTTTACTTCAAGTCTTATCTAAGAATCCAATTCAAATAAGTGTTACTTATTTACACCTCATCTTAATTTGGATTTTAATCATTATCTTGAAGATCCAATAATAAAAATGTAAAAATTAAATAATGAGAAATATAACAAATATCTTAACAATTAAAAATAATTTTATCTATTTATTTATTAAATACAATTTTATTAATTAATAATAATACAAAATATTTTAATTAATTATTTACAAAATCAATCACATAATAATTAAACATAAGTAAGAAATTGTCAACACTATTCTTAATATTTGATACCAAGCATTGATATAACTATTAACTTCTATAATCTCATTTCTAGTACTTGCATACATACATAATCACTAATTTTATTCCTATTTTGATTTTTACTTTTCATTAATATTCTCTCTTTTTTTTTCGATTCCTTCATAAATCGTTGCTAAAAAGCCCTTAAGGTTTTCTTTCCAAATGACAAGTCAAACTGATCAAAACGCAAAATACTTATTAATATAATTTGAAGTTTGAACAAATGAAAGGAAACTCCATTTTGTGTAATCCAAAAAATTCAAACAATTAATAAAGTGTAAAAAACATGTTCATCTCGATTTTAGAAAAGGGAGATCACTAACTTCAACGATTTGAGTATCGTTTCATATCAGCTTTAAAAAAATGGTAATTAGATGTTGGTATTGGACTAATTCGGTATCAGTTGGCATCGACCAATAACCGAAATGGGCTTTCAAGGGCAAATATGAAATGCTAAATTTTAAAAAAATTAAACCTAACTACTATTAACCCTAGTTGTCTTTCTTGCTCCAAATTATCTCATTTTCTCCACCAACCCCAAGCAGTCACCCCTGTTGCTCTCTCCTTGGTTGGTCATCCAGCTGCTCTCCACTATCGGCAAGTCCTTCACTCGGTCTCTCCTTTATCAGAAGCTCTCCACCTTCTTAGGCTTGCACGCATCGTTTGCAGTTTCACTTTAGACACTCGGCAACTCTACCACAACTTCACCAGTTGCTAGCTCCACCACATGTCACCCGCTAGTTCCTGCTCGAAAGGCTCCCTCTCAGTCTCTTGTGTCGCTCCATGGTCGCATGCAACCCGCTAGACCTGCCCAAGTACTGACTCACGACCTGACATCGATACAAACCCTATTAACTTGATACCTATTGGTCTGATTTTTTGTGTGCTTTATGTTTGTTTTTGCAGCTTGCAATTGAATATGAGTTCGTTGTGCATATCGTTGTATTGTGATTTGTCAATGGATTATTAGTTACGATTAGGGCTAGAAATTTTGGAATTGGATATATTGCACAATCTTATTGTTCCTGGCTAATTTTTTTTTGGAATTTTATTTATTGGAATTGTCTTGTTTTTGTTAAGGAAAATTAAGATAAATTTATGAAAAAATTAAGCTGAATTTATGGGAAAATTATGAAATAGATTGTGTGGTTAAATTTATATGTGTTTATAAACAATTAGACATTATGAATTCATTAAGTTGCTACTTTGTGATTATAAGATCATTCAATTTACAGTAACGGTCTTTTTATAAAAATACAGGTCTCTTTATAAAAATACAAATGGAAAATTGTATATAATATGACTTTTTAGAAACTTTCCTAAAGCGGAGAGCTTTGTGCAGATAAGTCGATAATAATTTTTTAAAAATTGAGGTTTTATTTATTTGATTTTTCAGATAAATTGTTATTCTAACAATCATAAAATGAGATCAAAATTAATTTATGTGACTGATTATTGTATGTATATACAAAACATTTAATATATAATTAAATCATTTAATATATGCAACTAAATTAAGAAAATAAAAATAATTTGGTAGATCATTCAATATTAATTATTAACGAAGTATAATAAGAAATACTTGAATTAAAACATAAATATAAGTTTAGAACAAATCCTTACGAAGGTACAATTGAATTAGAATGTTTAGATTTAGTCATACATGACTTTAGTTCCAACGCTAAAAATAAAAATAAAGATAAAAAATTTAGAGACGCTAAAAATAAAAATAAAGATAAAAAATTTAGAGAAAACTAAAGGAAATGTGTAGAAGTGTTGGATCTGATTTTGTCTCCTTTTCTTATTCAAAACCTAGCCTACCCTTATCTTGTAAAGATTTGTATCTAAAATAAATCCAAATTCTTAAATGAAAATAAATTTCTTAATTAAATTAAAAGCTCGAAGTGAATCTAAATTAGGAGTTCTTTATTTAATGCAATAATATGTCCACTTTTTTTAAAATTTGTAAAAAATAATACTTTAATTTGATGTAATCTTTATTTGTCACCCTTTAAAATTAAATAAAAATTATTGATCCTATTTAAATAGCTAAAACAATAGAGAGAATTTCAACTAACATAATCAAATAATATCTTATCACTACCCAATTCAAATATTTCTTGTAAAGAAATATACAATGATGGTGGAATAATTGGGAAAGTTGAAGGGCAAGATGGTAAAAAAAGAGCTTGCCATGGTCAACAGATTCTGAATCCCATTTTCGTAAATTCCAACATCCCCCCGGTGCGGTAGTGTAGAGAAAGAGAGAGAAAGACCAAGCGTATGTACGTATATATGCACGTATCTGATATGTCATATTTAATTACGACACTGAAACTTGTTTCAGATCCGTATATTTTGCTCTCTAACTCTAACCCTCTTAGGGTCTCTTCGTCAATGGCGATCTGAGCCTCATAACCTTACAATAACACACCTTTTTAATTAGATCTCACTCATCGCTTTCTTTCAGATCTTCGCTACTTCAGTTAGTGGTCGGTAAGTTCGTTTCATTTCTCCCCGTTTTGGATTACGTGTGTGGATGCGTATCTGATTTGAAACATGCTGATTGTTTACAGTTTCTGCGAGGGAGGTCTTGTGGCCTGGTTGGATCTCTGAAGTTTCAGTGGTTTTGGATCTTATAAACTGGCTTTGAATCTTTGTGCAATTTTGTTTATCTGGGTTATGCTTGATTTGGATCTATCTTGGAGAAGATTTAGAAGCTACTGAGGTAATTTGCTGGATATCTGATCGTAAAGTCTTAGCTTTCTAGTGTGTTAAGTGAGATACTCTGTTTAAAAAGGAGTGTGATAGTTGAATTGGTCAGTTACTCGATTATGGCGACACTCGTTGCGGCGGATCACACAAATCAGTACTATAGCAGGGTTAAAACACATAGTCCTGTTCGATTTGGTTCTTTACCATCTAAACATTTCACAGAGATCAACTGCCGGACTTTTCAGTCTGGCGCTGGTATACTGCCAACACCCTTTAATAGGAGTATTGTAACTAAACAAGGTCCTTCTTCCCCCAAAACACCGTTAAACATCAATTCATATGCAAGCTCGCATTTTGGTGATAATATTTGCAGTAATACCACCCTAAAAAGCTCGCCAATTCCTATTGGTGCCAAATCTCCGAGAAAGGAGACTCCTAATGAGGAGCTGTTACCATTCTCTGAGCTTTGGGCTGGTCCTGCTTATTCAAACTCTCCTCCCCCAAGTTCTTTGCCAATTCCGAAGTTCTCAATGAAGCCAAAGCGAACTGCATCACTTGATTTTCCTGCACATGACTCTGGCATTGAAGTGCATGTGGTTGCAAAATCTGCACCTGTTTCCCCTATGAGGGAATATGATGTTTCTTCAAGCACAATGTTTCTTCATGCTGACTCTGCAACCAAGATTTTGCGTCGCATTCTTAACCTTGATGGTGAAGATGATTGAAAGTTAATGAGCTTTTAGCTTCTGTAAATATGGGTCTTGTTCTCATTAGATTGTATATAGGCAATAAATGGATCAGCAGTTGGGTTGTGGTTGTTTAGCTTTTGGTTGTGGCAGTGATGGCAGTACGAGAAACAGTCATGGCTTTGGTGGGTCAACGATCTCCACTTTTAGTTGGGATAAACTGATAGTGATGTAGAGTTGCGCATTGCTAATTGTTATTTCTCAACAAGGTGAGTGAAGTATGTTTAAGGTTGAACAGGGTACTTTTAATTAAGTATGCAACATGGATGGGCGTGAACTCATGTATCTTGGGGAAGCAGAATGGTCATTTTGAATGAATGTGAATGCAGGGCAGGATTTCTTCAATGACAGTTGGATGGAGCAACTTATTACTCTTATCCTATTTTGGTCAAAACAAGATCATGTCCACGCTTGGAAGTGTCAATCTGTGCTTATTTTCCTGGTAAAATGTTTATTCTGTCTAGTTTACCAATCCGAGTAGATTTATCCTAGAATATTAGACTGTATATACTGGGGAATCTTTACTATATTACTCTCAGACAAACCTTATAGCTTTCTGTTTTCTGTTCTCCTCATTGGGTTGCACTGTCTCAATGTCATTGTATTCTTACTAGTTCTTTTGCTAATTTTATCTTGTGTCTTAGTTTCTTAATCTGTTGTTGCATCAACTGGCAGCCAGATTATCTTTTAACTTTACTCTCATACGCTGGTCATTGTTGTCTGATTGACTCCTTAACAATTGAACTCTCCTCGTCTTGTATATACCTTATCATTTCTTTCCTTTAGTTAGGTTTAACTTGCATTTTTCAAGGGTGTTTTTCCGCCTTCGCATCTATTCCGTTTTTAAGAGGGAAAGGAGCGTAGGGAAGGTTATGTTGGTTACTTCTGTGTCTTGAGTTTATAAGCTTAGTCCAATCCATGTCGCTCTACCATCTCATAAAGCCAATTAGTTCTTTCTTCTTGGCTTGTTCCTTTGAATGAGAAAGAGGTCCTCGCTTGATCTTGATAAAACATATCATTATTGGAGATTGTTGACAACAGCAAGCCGACTAACAAGGTAAATTCTCCCGACGCCAATGCTTTTATCATGTTTTCTTGTAAGTGGCAATGCTTTGTTCCTCATGTTTTCTTATCTATATGATACAGGGACCTATAATCAGCTTTTATTGGTGGACATGTTCGTGCGGGACGCAGATAGAGTAAGTCTTATGAGGGCCAGTTTGAAGTTTATGGGTGGTGTTTTCTTGTCTTAGAAATGCAAACTCTATGTCTCTGGTTGTACCAGTGGGTTGGTTATATGCAATGTCTGACCATAATTATTCTGAAATGTCGTGTTATGTCCAAGCTGTAGTTATTGTTGGGTTCTTCAGTCATTTTATGAAGTTTACGTCATAACATTGATGAATAAAACCTACTGCTGAATCATAAAATTGCAACATTACCTTAGGTGTGCTAATATCCAATTTATATCAAACTCAAGCACCGGAAGGCAATCGATCTCTGAGGCTTTGTTCGGGCGTTTCGACTTTCGAGAACCAAGGCGATGTATCATTTTATACCATCGCATGGCCGATGGTGAATTTTTGGGCCAAGCTGGTTCTACTGGTTCATGTTTTGGGTGCGTTTGGGCGATGATCAGTTCCAAATTTGTTATATGGTTGGTAATTGGTACTTCATTGAAAACATTTCATCCAAATCCCAGTAGTATTTGCTCTATGGAATGACTCTTCAATCTAGTTGGTCCGTGCTCTGCTATGAAATTTCGTAACTGAACAAGCCAAGAAAGGGAGCAAGATTGTCTGTTCCATGTTTCTTATTCCCAATCTATTCCCTTACACATGTAGCAATAAATAAATAAGACAAAGTTAAATGGGGGGATGTTACGGGAACAAATTTTCTGTCCCAACAATCCTATTCTCCCCTGTTTTTGTATCATCTTAGCTGTTCAATTTTTGTGGGTTTTATTTATTAAATGGATATGTTTTGTGGGTTTTATTTATTAAATGGATATGTTTTTATAAAACAGAATACTAACAAAGTAACAAGAATGAGGATAGGTGATCTGGTCAGATGATCTCTTCCCTCAAGAAAGTACGAGTTGTCGGAGAATGAAGTTGAAGGAGTGTGCTACAAAATAAAACTTGATGCAAAATCAAAATAATATTTTAATGATTTAGAACGCAGAGTGGCGTCTTGTAAGTCGGAAAAATATAAGCTTTTCCTGGCAAGATGTTTCCCGACTTCCTTTCTGATCTATACAAAATAATAGTGTATTTTTAGGTCTTTTTGGATGGATATTAACTTAGGATAGGATGAGACGAGGATTTAGCCTCTTATCCTTCTGTTTGATGACCTCACCTTATTTAAATAAGTTGATAAAAATAGTTGTTTAGTATTAACTGATTATATGTAAAATAATTTATAAGGGTATGACTTTAAAAAAGATTTATAAGGATATAAGTATTATCTGTTTATATTTTAATATTTCTTTAAATATTTTCATAAGAATCTAAAAAGAGTAAAAGAAGTCAACATCAGCCTTAAGAATATCAAAAGTCCTCACAATACAACTTGTCAATGATGAATGAGTTCGATTAAATTTTTTTCGAAATTCTCTTAAATTAGCAAAGGCCAGCTGAAGAACTTGAGATATCACTAAAAATGCCACTAAAATAAGCTAGATAATGAGATTGATCGGATCACAGCAAGAGTTTTTTATCAAATATAGTACCAACGAACTTAATATGAAATTGAGTTTGTAAAAATGATATCGATTTAATTTCGAATTTAAGGAAGTATAATTTTTTTGTTATTTTAATTTTAATTTTTAAAAACTGAAACTATATATTTAATATATTAAATTAAAATGAAATTATTTTGAAAAAAGCTGTTTATATTAATCTCTTAAAATTTAAACTTAGATCAAAATAATTAATTTAAATTTGACTTATTAAATTTAGATTAAATTGAATTGAATTAAACACAATATACAAGTAATAATAATATCATACACTAAATATTGATATAAAAAGAGACCAAAATATCGGGTCTATACAAAAGTAATTAATGTAATATACTTAGAGATAACAACTTTAAAAGTATTTATTTTTTAAAATTTAAAATTTAAAATTTAAAATTTAAAATTTTAATTTAATAACTAACTTTTTAAAATTAGTATAAATTAAGTCAAATTTATATCTCTATTTCTATTTCGATTTTCGTCTCTATCTCTTTGAGTAATTTGTAATAACTTTTGGATATAATAGTCTTTTAGTTCTTTAATTTCTCAGTCACTGGAAAAAAACGTTCCTCATAGTAGCATTTTCAAAATCAGCTGATTGAGTTCAATCTGTCAATCTAATCAGCTGATTAACAAAAATAATTATCAGCGGTTTAACATGGTCAAATACTTAAAACCTTTCAATCCGTCAAAAAATAGCCGATAAACTATTTACCAAATAAGGCCACAATGTTTAACCAATTTTTTAGTATTTAAATATTAAGGAGTTAGTAAACTCTAACATAATAATAATGTTACAACAAAATAGTATTAAAAAATTATTTTGATCTTTTTATATATAGGAGGGAAAAGATCTTAACCTAAAATTTTTTGACCAATGATAAGCATATCTTTAATGTAAAGTAATAAAATAATAAAATTATCATTAGAAAATTTCTATACAAAAACATAATGGTTAAATGAAGTCTCCTTGAAGCCTTGCTTTCTCAAAGCAGAATCAAAATTCTTGTACACTACCTTGATGCTTGTTTCAAATCATGCATATTCTTCCTCAATTTAAAAACATAAGTTTCTTATTCTTTAACGCCAAAGCTTCTAGTTTCTCCACATAATTTTTTTAACATTCAAATCACTAATGGAGAAAAGTATTCTTTACATTCATATGCTTAACCTCTAAGTTAAGGCATGTTACTAAACTCAACATAAACTAGACAGAGAATATCTTCACAACTAGAGAAAATATTTCATCAAAATCAACCCCTATATTCTAGCTAAAGCCCTTGATAATTAATCTAACTTCATATCATGGCAAGTGTCATCATCACGCTTCTTTTTAAACATTCAATAATTCGTCAAAGCTTTTTAGTTTTTAGGTAGCTTAACCAAATCAATAATTTGATTATCCTGCAAGGAGTTCATTTCATTCTTCATAGCTTTAAATCATTTCTCCTTCTGCTCACTACTCATGGCTTCCTTAAAGGTTTTATGTTCTCCTCATTATTGACTAGCACATACTCATAAGTAGGTTAATGTGACTAGGATTTTTCTCTCTAATAGAACTTCTAAAAGAAGTCTCTGGAGCCTCTTTAATTGTTTTCTATATATTTATTAGTTGCTGACCAACCACAATATCATGTACTAGAGCATTTAAAGTGTCTACACCTTAGAAAGGAGGATGATTTTAAGTTATCTGTATTAATCATTCTGCACTTGGTCACCATTTTCATTGTTATCTTAGATCTCAACATCTTGAAGGCTATCTTCAATTGTATTTGGTGCATCAGTTAAATAAACTGCTCAATGTCACCCAAACTCCCATTATTTTAAGGACCATTCATCCTAACCTTCTTAATATACTTAACAACACGATCCTTAATTTAACAAGTTTCTTCGTTACTAGATCATATAAACGGTAATCAAACTCATCTTGAGTATAACTAATAAAGATACAATATTTGATCTTAATATCAAATTTCAACCTATCATTTTTAAGAACATGCACCAATGCTTTACACCTAAAGACTTTTAAGTGATTATAAAAAATATTCTTATCAAATCAAACTCCACGAGGGATATCACTATCCAAATTAACAATAGGAGATAAATTGATAACTTGATTAACTATGCAAAGTGCTTTCACCTAAAAGGAATTTGACAATTTTGCTTTTGCAAATAAGCATCTAACTTTATCCACTAAAGTTCTATTAATCTCTCTACACCCTATTGATCATTCTACATTTGGTTACCATTTTCATTGTTATATTAGATCTCAACATCTTGATTGTTATCTTGGATCTTAACATCTTGAAGACTATCTTCGATTGCATTTGATGCATTAATTAAAGAAACTAGCTCATTATTAGCCAGACTCCCATTGTTTTGAGAACCATTCATCCTAGCCTTCTCAATATACTTAATAGTTCAGTAATAAAACTCATCTTAAGCATAACTAATAAAGATACAATGTTTGATGTTACTATCCAATTTTAACCTATCATCTTTAAGAACATGCACTAATGCTTTGCACCCAAAAACTCTCAAGTGATTATAAAAACTTCTTATCAAATCAAACTTTAGAAGGGAGATCATTATCTAAAGCAACAGTAGGAGATAAATTGATAATTGTGCAAAATTCTTATGCCTAAAAGGAATTTGTCAATTTTGCTTCTACAAATAAGAATCTAACTCTATCCACTAAAGTTCTATTCATCTCTCTACCAAACCATTCAACTGGGGAGTCCAGAGAAGAATATTTTGACGTCTAATGTCTTTCTTTTTTTTTTTTAAATATTTATCAAAGGTTCATATATTCACCATTGTTGTCACTACATCTACACTTCAATTTCTTACATGTTTGTGTTTTAAACTAAATCTTGAGATTCTTTGAATTTCTTAAGCACTTGATCTTTTGTCTTTAAATAATAAACTCAAAGTTTCTCATAAAGATCATCAATTAAAATAACAAAATAAAGTGCACCACCCTATGATCTTACCTTACAAATACCACAAAGATCAAAGTTTATAAGCTCTAGCAAATATGAGTTTCCAAAAGGATGAATTTGAAAAGGAACTCTTGTCTATTATTCAGCCAAATAATGAAAACATTAATCAATATT
>JANZLC010000009.1:18014629-18028951 GCA_026413385.1 Erythroxylum gracilipes
ATATAATGATAAAGTTTTATTTGGTCTATATTTCCTTTTTAATAGTGGAATAAATCTCAACTGTTTATTCTAATCATTTGATGGACTTATCAAATTAAAAGTTAGATATAAAAATTGATCTCTCTACTAATTAAGGTAACATATTATTTTTTATCAAGTTTCTGTAACCGCAAGAGAGTCAAGAGAGAAAAAACTAATTTTAACCAAAAACTTGTGAAGTTTCTCAATCGCTTTTCAATAATGGCATCTTCTATTCCCGGTACACAATATTACTTTTTATGATTTGTAATAATTGCTTATTCAAGACCTAAAGTTATGAACTTCAATTTTAATTTATGTTATAAAGGTTATATTTTTACATGTGGTATTAAAGCGTATGTTTTAAACAACCAATTTGTTCATCTATTTTACTATCATTATTTGATTATGGCTGTCAAATATTTTGATGTTTGAAGAGTTTGTGATTATTCATTATTAATGGTTTCTATATTAAAGAATATAAAGATTATTGTGCTGATGAAATTTTAAAGATGATAAACTGCATCAGGAATAACATTTGTTATTGTTTTCTTTAGGATTTTAATTTAAGTAGAATTTTAGAAAAGAAAAATAAACATAACAACCTTGCTAGAAATTGAACTTAGGTTTCTTAGGTGAAACTCAAGCATCCTAACCATTGGGTGACAACAAATAATCTGTATAAATTTTACTATAACTATTATCAACGTTCAAACTTCATGTTAATTTTATGCAAATTATTATTGAATTTAAAATTATATGTTATGTCTTAAATTTATACATGACATTATCGAAAGGATAATTTGTTAATCACCAATGTGACCAAATTAATTAGATGAGTCTTTGTCATGTATAAATAGTCATTTATTTATAAAATATTAATGCTTATTATTGAATTAATTATATGGATAAATGATATATATTTTTGATAAATCAGAGGAATATATTAGAAAGAAAAATATGTACAAAGTGTCCATTTACAAGTGTCTCAAGAGGCATAGCGAGCGAAAATAAACAACTTAACAGAAGCTAAGAAAGCAGAAACAAAGCAGGAACAAATTCCGTCTGTCAAAAGTACTACACTAGGAAGTCCACGGAATCAAGCAATTGAAAACCAAGCGAAATGCGACCGAATATCAGTAGCCCAGGCAAAGCAAACCAAAAGAGAAGGCTGCTCTTGTACTCCCCAGGCATCGAAGTGGTCAAGGAGGCTACCACAACGTAGCACCGGTGATACGAAGGCAAGCATGACCTTGCCAAAGAAATCCCGCAAGCTGCAACCTGGACAAAAGGAACATATAACCTGCAAAATAGAAGGCCTAAAAATAAAATTACCTCCTCTCGGTGTATAGGTTGAGAAGTTCCCTAACGTAGGAGATAACTTTGAGAGACACTTTCTCCGCCGCTATAGCTTCATTCTTGAAGGTACGAGCATTGCGTTCGGTTCAAATATAGTAAACTGTAATGGAAAGCTAAAGAGGGAATTGGATGATGGCGGGTACATTAGTACTGGAAACAGTACTATACCAGGATAGGATATCTGAAAGAGTTGAAGGGGTACAACTGGGCAGATTTAAACGGGTGAGACACGCCCAAACTGCATGGGAGTAAGGGCATGCAAAAAATAAGTGATCAATCGATTCATTCGCTGCGAGGCACAAGGAACAGTGATTAGCAGTATAAAGGTAGGGAAGCCTATCACGGGTGTAAAGCTTACGCAGGAATGGAGCCACAAGATAAAGGAGTAACGAGGAGGGCTGTATTTTGACCATACCAGTCGGTGCCAAGGAACAACCAGTAAAGGGGGGCGCAAGAGTTGATAGGCAGATGCATTGGTGTAACACTTAGTGGGACTCGCTAGCCATTCCAACCTGTCAGGTAAAGTGTGATTAGGTAAATAACCAGGAGGCTTAAGATGTTGAAGGAGGTCCATAGAAGCCTCCCAGCAACTCCAATCATCATTAAGTAGTACATCTGAGACACGGGCTGTCAGTGGAAGCGCCGAGCTGTTAATCTCTCTAAAGGTGGCCAAAGTGCCCAAAATGCCACGTGGGTGCCATGGATCCTGCCAGAAAAAAGTAGACATACCATTGCCAATCCTAAATCTGAAGTGAGTACATAGCTTGTCCCGGATAGTTAAAAGCTTTATGCCAACTCCAAGAGCTATTATAGGTCGGAATAGCACTCCAAAAATTTGACCTACGCAGAATAATTGTATGAACCCACTTAACCCACAGGGCTTCGCGATCCTCAAACAAGAATCATATTCGTTTACCTAAGAGGACTTGATTCCAAGTAGACAAGTGTTTGACCCCTAAGCCACACTCCTTTTTAGGACGACAAATATCACTCCATTTCACCTTTGCCTTAGGAGTAGACTCTGCCTTGCCTGCCCATAAAAAAATTCCTATGCTTAGCCTCTATGTCCTTAAGGATTGACGAGGGGAGGATAAAATGAGAGGACCAGTAGACATGAAAAGTAGAGAGGACAGAAATAACCAGTTGGAGTCTTCCCTCATAAGAAAGGCTCTTATGGGTCCAACGATTGATCCTATTATCAATTCGGTCGAGAAGGATAGCACAATCCCTTTTAGACAGCCGACCTATTATGAGGGGAATACCTAGGTATCGAAAAGGGAGGGAACCTTGCCTAAGACCCGAAACAAGGGACATCCTCCGACTCAGAGGACTAACATTCAGGGAAAGGTAAAACTGACTCTTGGAAGTGTTCATTTCCATACCAGAGAACTAAGAGAAAGTAAACAAGGAATTAAGCAGAATCTAAGCCGAGATCAAATCTCCATGGAAAAACATTTAGAGGTCATCTGCAAAGAGAAGATGAGTAATCTTAAGACCTTGACATCTCCAATGGTATTGGAATTTAGAATTAGTTGATAGAATTTAGAATTTACCTAAAGGTAGATTAATACTCTGTGACTAATAAACATAATAGAGGAAAATCAATATTTACTTGTCAAGTATGTTATATATCTAAATATATTGATTGTATTTGATGAGTTTTTGTTTGATTACTTGATAAACTTTGTATGAAATTAAACTTATAATAATATATTGATGAGTTTGCCCAAAGGAAAACTATAGTATATTCTAAATGTTTAATTATTTGAATCTAATAATTTATTGAGCATTTATTTATTTATAGACATTTCTCTTCATTTGCACGCTTCTTTTGTTACCATGTTTAAATAGTGCAAACAAGTCAATTTTCATTCAGATGTTCTAGATCTTGATTTAGCATCCTTGGAAGAAAAAACTGCAGACATTACAGATGCAAGCAATGAGGTTGAGGAGACAAACTATAAAGCGTGAGAAAGATCGAACATATTCAGTCATAATTTTATGCGAATGACTATTGCCAATAATGTTAAGACCACTATTTCACAAAATGAAAGTGTTAAAGAATACCTTAAATTTGTGAAAGAACTTTTCCACTCTGCAAATAATTCTCTTGCCTATACTTTAATGACTGAACTCACAACCATGTAGCAAAAATTAAAGATGCTAGGTATGACAGTTGATAACTCCTTTTTAGTGCAATTCATTATGAACTCATTACTTTCTGAGTGTAGACCTTTTCAAATTAACTACAACATTATAAAGGACAAGTGAATGTTAATGAATTGTCCAGTAGCCTCATTCAAGAGGAAATAAGGCTAAAGAATCAAGAGGTTCATTATATTATCCCTATGGCCAAGGAGCTGTCAAGATCACAAGCCAAAGTCTAAGAAATTTAAGAAGAAAGCACCTACTAGTGTGACACAAGTTACTGCTAATGTTGATAAAAAGGAACAAAAGACATATAAGTGTCATTTTTGTAAGAAAGAGGGACATTATCAGAAAGATTATATGAAACGTAAGGCTTGGTTTGAAAGGAAAGGGATTCTTTACAATCCAAACCATAAAACCAAATGAGAACTTTCTGTTCATAGAAAACCATAAGAAAGTTCCAATTGAAGGCCTAGGAACTTATCGTCTAATATTAGATACTAGTTACCACTTATATCTAATACAAATTCTCTATATACCTTCAATTTCTAGAAACTTAATCTATGTTTTTAACTTGATGAAAGCAGGTTTACTTTTAAGTTTGGTGATGGTTGTTTTAGTTTATGGGTTAATTACTAAAAAAAAGCCTAAACTTTCGTCAATTTTTCAATTATAGCATAAACTTTAAAAAGTAACCATAAAATATTCAAACTTTCAATTTTTTAATTATAGCTTGAACTTTAAAAAATAGCAATAAAATGCTTAAACTTTGAATTTTTTTTCAATTCTAGCCTGATGTAAGTGTTTTTGTTAAGTTTGTTAACGTGACTTATCACATGTTTCAGAAACCTTAACTATTAATACACGTCAGTCAAAATTAACAAAACAAATAAATATTAATGAAACGATGCCATTTAATCACATAATTAAAATGACATCTTCGTTAAAAAATGACCTAAATCAGATTACGCAGCCCTGAAGACCTTACTCTTTGATTTTAATTTTTCCTTCATTTTCAGTTTGTTCTCTCGACACCCTTACCCTTCGATTTTTAGATTATGCAGCCCTAATGCCCTCACACTAAGGACATTAAGAGAGCGAATTAAAAACGAAGAGCTTACTAGTACAGTATGCTATAATGCGAGAGTAGTTTGGGGCATTAGAAGAACAAACAGAAAATAAAGGGCTAAGGGCATTGGGAGAACAACATATTATGTCAGGCTAGAATTAGAAGTTTAAGCATTTTATTGTCACTTTTTGAAGTTTGGGTTAGAATTGAAAAAAATTGAAAGTTTAGGCATTTTATTGCTACTTTTTAAAGTTTTAGCTATAATTAAAAAATTGACGAAATTTTGGGCTTTTTTATAATTAACTCTTAGTTTATTTAAACATAATTTCATTATTGGTTATAGAATTCTTATCTATGGTTTATATAACTTGAAAACTTTATGTTAATTTTTTAAAATCCCTATTTTCTATTTATTATAAATACCATTAGAGCTAAGAGTAGCATAATGAATAATATTCATTTACTTATGGCCTAAATGTTTTGGTCATAAATCTAAAAAAGGATTGGAAAGATTGGAAAAGAATGAAATTCTTCTTAATTTATATTTTACTAATCTCAATATATGTGTAGATTGCCTTAAGGAAAAGCAAAATAAACATAATAAAAAAAGAGCCACAAGAAGTACTCAAATCCTTGAAATTATACAAACCATTATATATGGAGCTTTTGACACTCCAACTTTTAGTGGAGAAAAATATGTTATCCCCTAAACAGATGATTTTTCATGTTATGAATATTACTATTTGCTTAATGAAAAATTTCAATTTGTAAACGCCCTTGAGATGTTTGTAAATGAGGTTAAAAGGTAAGTAGATTAAAAAAAAGTAAATTTTGTAAGATTTGATAGAGGTGGTGAATATTATGGAAAATAAGATAAATTAGGACAATATCTAGGTCCATTTATAAAGTTTCTCGAGAACATGGCAGATGTGCATGGTATATTATGCCAAACACACCTCAACAAAAATGGTGTGGTAGAAAGGGATAATAGGACATCGATAAATATGGATAGGGGTATGATGAGTAATTCTTCATTACCTAAAATTTTGAAGATACGTGCATTTAAAACTGCTGTGTATTTGCTAAATAAGATTCCTAGTAGAGCAATACTTAAAACTCCTTTTGAGTTATGAATTGGAAGAAAACCTAGTATGAGTCACTTGCATGTTTAGGGTTATCCAACATAAGCATGAGTTTATAATCTGCAAGATAAGAAATTAGATTCTTGAACATTCAGTGGTTACTTAGAGAAATTTAAAGGGTATAGGTTTTACTGTCTAAAATATAGTCCAAGAATTGTTGAAACAGCTAATGCCAAGTTCATTGAAAATGGTTAAGTTAGTGGGAGTATTGAAAAAGTGTTATGGATAGTAATGAAATAAGAGTTAATGTTCCATTACCTATAAAATTTTCAGTATCCACATCTATACCAAATTTTGTCCCAGTGTTGGAAGAACAAAATAATTATGGACAAATCTTGGATGAAACAACACCTTATGAAGAAACTAACTTACAACTAATTAATTTAAATGAATCGCGTGGAATAACTTTGAATAAACCTATAAGAATAAGGAGATTAACTATTCTTGATGATTATGTGGTTTATTTATAAGAGTCAGAATTTGATTATAGCATTAATAATTATCCTGTTTCATTTTCACAAGCTATAGAAAGTGACAAGTTTGATAAATGGATTGATGTTATGAATGATGGGTTAAATTTAATGGCAGAAAATAATGTCCAGTACATTATTGATTTGCCAGAAGGACCTAAGCAAGACAGATGCAAAAGGGTTTTTAAGACCAAAAGTGACTCGAATAACAATATTTAACAGTATAAAGCTAAACTTGTTGCCAAAGGATATACTCAAAAGGATCACATTGATTTTAAAGAGACTTTCATACTTGCCTCAAAGAAAGATTCAATGAGAATATTCATGGCATTAATGACTTATTTTGATTTAGAGCTATATCAAATGGATGTAAAATTTTCCTTTCTAAATGGCGTTCTCGAGGAGGAAGTTTATATGGATCAATATGAAGCTTTTTCATAAAATGAAAGGGACACATAGTGTGTAAACTTAAGAAATCAATATATGGATTTAAACAAGATTTCTAACAATGGTATATTAAGTTTAATGATACCATAACATCTTTTAATTTTTAAGAAAATATTATTGATTTTTTATCTACCAAAAGATTAGTGGGAGTAAGTTTATATCTCTAGTTCTATAAGTTGATGATATTTTACTTGCTGCTAATGATTTGGACATATTATATAAGACTAAATATTTTCTCTTTAAGAATTTTGATATGAAAGTTATGGAAGAGGAATCTGATGTGAGAGAAATTTCAATATTTTGAAATAAATTACAAGGACTAGTAGGGTTATCTCATAAATACTATATCGAAAGAATTCTTGAGAGATTTAATATGAACAAATGTTTAAGAGGAATTGTATCAATACAAAGGGGATAAATTTAGTCTCATGCAATGTCTAAAGAATGATGTGGAACGTAACAAATGAAATACATTCTATATGCTTCTATTATTGGTAGTCTGATGTATTTGCAAACATGCATGAGACTCAATATTAGCTTTGCAGTTGAAATACTAGGCATATATCAAAGCAATCACGGTATAGACTATTGGAAAACTACAAAGAAAGTCTTAAGATATCTTAAAGGAACAAAGGACTATATGCTCATATATAGAAGATCAAATTCATTAGAAGTAATTGAACATTCAAATTCATATTTTAGTGGATTTATTGAACGTTTGGCTATTTGCTCCTACTAGCAGAAGTAGCAATTTCATGGAAAAGTATTAAACAATCTGTCATTGCTTCTTCAACTATAGAAGTAGAATTAGTATCTTGTTTTGAGATTACAATTCATGCCTTATGGCGGCAAAACTTAATTTCAGAGCTTAAGGTTATTGACATCATTACTAAGTCGTTGATAATTTATTGAGATAATTCTATAACAATTTTCTTCTCCAAGAATAACAAGTACTCTAGAGGTGCTAAACATATGGAGTTGAAATATTTTTTCGTAAAAGAGGAAGTTTAGTAACAAATAATGTGTATTGGACATCTACCAAAGATATTTAAGGAACATGTACAAAGAATAGGCCTTAGTTATATTGATGATTGTTTTTGATAACATTTTGACACTTTTGGGCTCAATAAAGTTTTTGATCAACAATTTTCTTTTTTATTATGAATGTGCACATGTAAATGTTATTAAATAAGAAATAAATTTTCTACAAGACATTAATGTGGACCTTTATGATATTTATTTATCACTTATGTTACGTGATTTGATAAATTATTAGTGTTATGGTGTATGAAACGAAGTACGCGAAGTTGAAGTGTATGACTGCCATGGCCTGCATTATGTGGTTAAATGAGTGGAGGTAAATTATAAAGATATTAAGAGATTTATTTATGCGTGCCTAATGTTTACACTACTAAAATAAAGTTTGAAGTATTAGGCCAAGTGAGAAAATGTTAAAATGTATATATATATATATATATATAATAGAAGAGTTATATTTGGTTTATAAGTCCCATTTAATAGTAGAATAAATCTCAACCGTTTATTCTAATCGCTTGATGAATGTACCAGATTAAAAGTCATAAATATATAAATTGGCCCTCTCTCTACTAATTAAGACAATAAATTATTTTTCATGATGTTTCTGTAACGATAAGAAAGTCAAGAGATAAACTAATTTTAACCGAGAACGCGATGAAATTTCTCGATCTGTTTTCAATAATAGCATCTTCCACATTAGGTATGCAATATTATACGCTTATGATTTGTAACTGAAAGATGGGGTAAAATTTCTCTATTCAATTCATCACAAAGTGTATGTACATTTGTTGCCTATTTATAATGGAAGGGAACTAAAGACTATCGGCTATTGACTGTTGTGTATGTACAGCTGTGGAGACAAAGAGACAGAAAAGCTAATGAATAAAGAAACACTGCCAGAGGTGGAAGATGCATAGTGCTGTCGATGGCAGGTTGCAGAGTGCAGAATGAGCATGGAACATGTGTGTTGTGGTTCTGAGCTGGAGGTGCACAAGGTAGAGGCAGATGTAAGCCCATGCGTAACTTGGAGGCCCATAACCCGTCAAACCATGGAGTGAACCGGTCCAGGCATTACAATAAAATAAACCAGATGTTTAACACCCCCCTTCAAGTCGGAGACCCGGAGGAATAACGGACCGAACTTGGAGATTAGGGCTCCAAACGTGCGTGCGGGGAGTGGCTTCGTAAGGAGATCGGCGAGTTGCTGGTGGCTGCGAACGTGTCGGAGGTCCAAAAAGGCTTCAGTGACTGCGTCGCCGACGAGGTGAAGGTTGATTTCCAGATGCTTCATCCGTTCGTGGAAGACGAGGTTGAGGGATATGTGAATCGCGGCTTAGTTGTTGCAAAATAGAGGTATAACATTCGAGATCTTCACCTGAAAATACTTCAAGAGGTACACGATCCACCGTAACTCGCATGTGGTTGAGGCAAGACTTTGGTACTCTGCTTCCGCTGACGATCTGCTCACAGTCATTTGCTTTTTCATTTTCTAGGAAATGGGTGAGCTTTCGAGGAACACACAGTACCCGGTTAAGGATCGCCTACTGTAGGCGTAGCTTGCCTAGTCCGAATCTGAATAGGCGGTAAATTCTAGGGTTGAGCCCGATGCATAAAACAGTCCTTGATTTTTTATCCCCTTCAGATATTTTAAGACATGCTTTACGACTTTCCAGTGTGGTTCTCTTGGCACCTTCATGAATTGATTCAATTGTTGGGTGATGTAGGCGAGGTCGGGTCTGGTGAAGTTCAGATACTGTAGTCAGCCTACAATTCTCCTGTATCACTCTGGATCTTTGAGAGGCTCACCTTCGTCTATGGTAAGTTTACTTCCTGGAGCTATAGGTGTTGTGCATGGTTTTGAGTCTAGCATGTCTGTTTCCCGTAAAATGTCTTGCACATACTTGCTTTGACTAAGTATGGTACCTTCTTCCGATGTAGCTATTTCAACCCCTAGGAAGTATTTAGCGTATCCGAGGTCCTTGATTGGGAATTCTTGATGCAAAGCGTGTTTTGAGTCATTTAGGAGTATCTCATTTGTACCTGTGATAAGAATATCATCTACATAGATGATAATAGCAGCAAATTCCTCGCCTTGCTTTATTGTGTACAAATAGTGGTCAGCTTTGGATTTGCTGAAGCCTAAGCCCTTCAGAGTTGTAGTCAACTCTTTATGCCATTGCCTCCCTACTTGCTTAAGCCCATAAATGGATTTTAAGAGTCTGCAAACTTCTCCTTCCTTGGCCTTGGTATACCCTTGTGGGGGTATCATGTAAAGCTCCTCTTCTAGTTGACCATGTAAATAGGCATCATTGATGTCACACTATATTATAGGCCAGTTTCTGATTGTTGCTATAGCCAGGAAGGTTCGAATTGTTACAATTCAAACCACAGGAGAAAATACCTCAGAATAGTCCACACCCTCTTGTTGATTGAATCCTTTGGCCATTAACCTTGATTTTAACTTGTCAACTGAACCATCAGGATTGTATTTGACTTTATACACCCACTTTGAAGCTATAGCCCGCCTTCCTCTAGTCAATTTTGTCAATACCCAAGTTTGATTGTCTTCAAGGGCTGTCAGTTGTGAGTTCATTGAGTCCCTCCATTCCTTTGATTTGCATACTGTCTCATAGGAAAATAGCTCGAAAATAGTGTTTACATTACCTATGAACTCCATGTATGTCTTTGTATGTGTAATCTGTGATTGTAACTCCTTGCTTTCTTCTATTCCTGCAGAGCCAAAGACTTGTGAAGCAACATTAGAGGTATCAAGATCAGCAGTGGATTGATGAGCAGAAACCTGGAGGACATAATCATTCAGGAATTTGGGTATTGTGTGAGCTCTTTGACTTTTTCTGATGTGTTGGATGGGAGTGGAGTGTTGTTCTGGGGAGTTATAGGGTGAAGGTAAAGTTCTTGAGGTATCTGGTGTGGCTTCTGGAAGTTGTAGGTTTGTAGTACTGTGCAGATTAGTTGGCAATTCTGCATCACTATCTGAGGTGACGCAGGGGAACAATGGGGATGGTTCCTGCACTGGTCTGTTCTGAGTGTTGGCAAAGGGGAATGTGATTTCTTGGAAAGTAACATCCCTTGAGCTGAAGGTTTGGTTGGTTTCAAGATCCATTACTTTGTAGGCTTTATAGTCTGGCATGTACCCAAGGAATATGCATTTCGAGGCTCTAGGGTCTAGCTTGGTCTTGTTTGGTGATTTGTTTAAGGCAAAACATAAACATCCGAAGGTTTTTTAGGTGGTCATAGGCTGGTTCCTTCTTGTGTAGTCTCTCAAATGGGGTCTTCCATTGTAGATTCTTAGAGGGTATTCGATTTAGGAGGTATGTGGCTGTGAGGAGTGCTTCTCCCCAAAAATGCTTAGGTAGATTGGCTGTAAACAATAGGGCTCTGGTCATTTGAAGTAGGTGCTTGTGTTTGATTTCCACCACCCCATTCTGTTGTGGGGTGTAGGGGCATCTTTTCTGGTGCATAATTCCCATTTCTGCAAAATATCTTCTGCATTCATTATTTATGAACTCCTTCCCATTAACGGTTTAAACCCTTAGAACTCTAGTGTCATACTGTTTTTCTACAGATTTGATAAATTAGGTGATGGTAGGTTGGGTTTCATTTTTATGTCGGAGTAGAAAGGTCCAGGTTTCCCTAGAGTAATCCTCTACAATGGTGAGAAAGAATTGTGAGCCATTTGAGGTTGGGATCCGATAGGGACCCCATAAATCCATGTGCAAGAGTTCAAAGGTTCTGGTGGTCTTTATTTTGTGTTTGGGAAAGGGTTTCCTGTGTTGTTTTGCCATAGGACACACTTGACAATGAGATAAATCATGAGCAGAAAAATTGAATTCATTGATATGTTGCATTTTTTCTCTAGAAACATGTCCTAATCTGTTGTGCCAAACATCAGAGGAAAGTAACGTCTTTGGTTATGTAGAAGTCTAGGGAAGGACCTTTAAGAGTCCCAGAAGGTAATAAGCTGTCAAGTCTTAGCTCATACAATCCACTCCTTGCCTTGATAGCTGCTATGATGTTGTTAGTCTGAAGGTCCTACAAGAACAGATCATTAGAGACAAAAATGGCAGCTACATCATTCTGTGTGGTAAGCTTATTTACTGAAAGTAAATTCCTGAAGAAAGTGGGTATATGTAATATATTGCCAAGGATCATTTTGTCACCAAGAGTAGCTTGGCATGTGTGCTTTACTTCCTGTTACGTGCCATCTGGGAGGATAACAGGATCATACACCCTGTTTATTTCGTGACTGTGGTAGGAACTTAAATCCTTTATCATATGTGATGATGCTCCTGAATCTATCAACCAAGTGCATGCATTTTCTGTGGTATGTGTATTTGTGTGGCCATTACCTGCGAAGTTTGCAAAACCTCCCATCTTTACCTCACTTGTCCCCTTTCCTTTGATTGCTTTAGAGATTTCTTGTTGCATGAATGTGGCCAAATTTTGAGGAATCTGCTTGCCATTGTCGGTGGACTCAATGTGTTCAATTTGTGAATCTGCAGGTGAGTCACAAAGTGCAGCTAGGTTAGCTATACTCTTCTGTCCAGTTAGTTCCCTATACCATTCAGGCACTCCATGGAGTTTGAAGCATGTTTCTACGGTATGTCCTGCCTTCCCACATTCCTCACAATGTTTGTCTTCTTTTTTGGTGTGAGTTCTTTTACTGCCATTATTGTTTCTGCCCCCTCTTCTTTTGTTGAAATTGGATTGCTTTGCCATCATAGCAACATTCATAGTATTTTCATTGCTTGCATTAACTGTTCTTTGTCTTTCAACAGTTTGCATCATAGCATAGGCTCTGTTCACCATTGGCAGAGGCTCCATAAGCATTACTTGATTCACCATATGCTCATAATCTTCGTTTAGGCCCATCAGAAATTGCACCAGCCGATGAGTGTTCTCCTTTGTATGAATTGCTTTGGCAGCATCGCATATACAGATGGGTGTTAGGCTTAAGCTGGATAAATCATCCCAAAGTTTGCTTAGTTTTGTGTAGTAACCTGAAACAGTTAAGTTACCTTGTTTAAGTTGACTGATTTCTCTTTCAATCTGGTATAACAGTGGGCCATTAGCCTCTCCAAAGTGCTCCCTCAGTTCATCCCAGAGTTCTTTGGCTGTAGGAAATGATAGGAATGCATCTCCCAGTTCTTTGTTCATGGAGTTGAGGATCCAAGACTTGACCATGGAATCTGCCCTCCTCCATTTGGTAAGTAGAGTTCTATCCTCTGTTGGTTGAGTGCATGTTCCGTCAATGAAAGATAGTTTACCTTTGGCACAAAGAGCTATCATCATTGCCTTGCTCCATGTCAAGTAGTTGTTTCCGGTGAAGAGTGTGCTAACAAGGACTACTCCTGGGTTTTCTGTGTTGGTGATGGAATATTTGTCTAGGTCTGTGGACTCAAGATGGCTGGCTTCACTCTCAGCCATGGTCGACATTTTTGGTGATGAGTTGGATCAGACTATAGGATCTGATACCATGAAAGATGGGGTAAAATTTCTCTATTCAATTCATCACAAAGTGTATGTACATTTGTTGCCTATTTATAATGGAAGGGAACTAAAGACTATCGGTTATTGACTGTTGTGTATGTACAGCTATGGAGACAAAGAGACAGAAAAGCTGATGAACAAAGAAACACTGCCAGAGGTGGAAGATGCATAGTGTGGTCGATGGCAGGTTGCAAAGTGCAGAATGAGCATGGAACATGTGTGGTGTGGTTCTGAGCTGGGGGTGCACAAAGTAGAGGCAGATGTAAGCCCATGCGTAACTTGGAGGCCCATAACCCATCAACCCATGGAGCAAACCGGTCCAGGCATTACAACAAAATAAACCAAATGTTTAACAATAATAATTGTTTATTCAAGATCTTAAAATTATGGATGTTATTTTTGATTTATATCATAAAAATCATATTTCTACAGTGAGTCTTGGTTGGATCAAACTTAAGGATTAGCTCCATTTAGGTTCCGCAGGCAAAATGGTGGGCATTCTTTTTGAAGAAACATTGCCAATTTGTATAAAGTAATCTCGTACTACCTTTTAGTTCAGTGCGCAAATTTGCTTATTAAATTTGGAGGCAGAACAGAGGTGAACACATTTTTCACCTCGGTTAAAATCCTGTTCAACGAATGGCATTAGTATTATAATGTGGCTCTTGATTTCAGGGAACTATTAAATGATGAAGCTCGTTAGATCAAAAACAGTGTTTATACTTGAATTTCTTTTCTGTTCTGCAATCTTTGGCAAGTAAATAGTGCTTAGTTCTGTCAGGAATCCCACATCGGACAACTATGAAGGCATTCAAAAATTTATAATAGTGTGCAAACCTCCCCCTCTTGAGCTAGCTTTTAGGGGTGAGTTAGGCAACTCTAACATGGTATCAGAGCTAGTTTGTCTCGATGGTTTGGGGCGGTGCCCGGTTATGTCCTTTCGCCCAATATGTCCATCAGATGTCCAGTCCTACTTTGGACTGAGGGGGGTGTGTCAGGAATCCCACATCGGACAACTATGAAGGTATTTAAAAATTTATAATTGTTGGATCCCGCTCCCGGAACCCAACTCTCTTGCTTAAAACATGAATCGTGATCATCTTACCTTGAAGGGTTATTC
>JANZLC010000009.1:18067533-18077923 GCA_026413385.1 Erythroxylum gracilipes
CTTTTGTACAAACTTTATTTTGATTAATAAAGCGAAAGACAATTTTCATTAATTTGATGTTCATTTATTTATGAATTAATGTTGATCTTAAATCGAATTAATGAAGTCCATGATATAAAACATAGCATGAAGGAAGTCATGATGAGATCATGATAATGAGATTCCTATCATGTGTAATTATATTAGTATTTAAATTATCCCTAGTCATAAGATTAATAAGATATGACATTATTAATCCGGATAGACTAGCATATGTTATATTCCTTGATTTAATCAAGCAGTGGATCTCACAAACTATAAGCATAAGATGTTTAGAGTTAACATGTGGATGTTTACTAAGAGTAGGAAGTACATCAGATAACCCACTATGAGATTATCATATGGATGATCTATCAAATGTCAATAATTAATCTCATCATAGCAATGGTGCAAATATCTTTATACTTGAGGTACTCAAGGATATCTTAGATACTGATCTTGTTCTTTGACATCATTCCTTGTTGCCTCAAGACGAGGTCACTCATAAGGTGATGATTGGATACAACTATTAGTATTTGAAGGTAATTGGGTAGTCAATAAAAGATTCACCACTTCTGATAGAAGGAGATGATACCCACGGCCTCTTGTCAGGGTCATTATTCAGAAGTCTCTAGCCAAAGCAGTTATGTCTCATGAAGAGAGTCTTCAATGACACATAAAGTAATGAGATCCCAGGACAAGAACTAACATCACTTGGACTAGATCTGACGTAGTTAGTCTAGTGGGAGTTGACACATAACCCATACTTTGAACCAAGTGGGGTATAATATGATGAAAGGATGAATTTCATGGTAATTATCTATGGAAAGGTTCGTAAGTTGGATAATTAACTATCGAAGAGTTCGTGTGTTAATCCACTTATATTATAGTAAATTGGCATCATGAAACCCTTCATGATTTGCTTGAATTAAGAGTTAATTCAAGTGGCTTGAAACTATGCATGATTTGCTCGAATTAAGAGTTAATTCAAGTACCTAAAATAACCTGGAAGGGGCACATACATAAAAGATCGGATAAAAAACAAAGTGTGTATAGTTGTTTTTAAGTAGACCACGATCTTGGACCGAAGGCATGGCTGTCAATTAAGTAGGCCACGCTCGTGACCAAAGGCTCGATATATGTACATAAGTGAGTTCTTCACTGATGTACAGGAGGTCTAACTAGTTCTTACACACTTAAGTGAGAGGATAAGGGGTCTAAAAGAGTTCTAGAGTGAGAGAGAAGTGGTCTTGAGTCTTCTTCATGTAATTTATGCAATTGTTATATGAATCTAATTGCATGTGAGATATTCTTAATCTATCTCTCAATTTAAGCATCTACTTAAACTCATCAAGTTTGGTGTTTTAACCACCCTTACAAACTACTTCTTCTTCATCTTTGCGTGTTCTTGGGTGATCAAGGAAGGGTTTGGTGTTTTCTACAACCCAAACAAGGAGAAGAATAAAGAAAGGAGGACTATCGAAGAGGTACAAGTGTTTAAATTTCATGTTCTTATGATTTGTCTATGCATGCATCTCTATTTCTAGAATTTCGGGGAAGTCATGGGTAGGAATTTAGATTCTGACTCTTCCGTTGCATTGTCATGCATATGATGCGTGAATCCATGGCTCCCCGACATATAGGTCAACATGAAATTCTTCATTAATGTTGCAGATATGACATACTATGTTAGATTATAAGTTTTGGCAAGTGTTCAATTATTTTTCCAGATAATTATTTTATAAAAATTTAATAAATTTGTAAAAAGAAAACCCTAATGGTTCTTCATCCATCTATTCTCCTTCTCCTTCTTTCTAGTTTTATGTTTGTTTTTATTTATCCCCACTGGTTTTCTAGGTAACTCTGACATTCCTCCATCTTGTTTGCTCTATTTTGGATTTACCTCATTGTAGGGATGTGTTTTCCCTTGTTGTTGTCTACTCCTTCCTTATTGTCTTTATTACCTAAGATTTGTTGTAACGAGGAAAACCCTTCACATTTTAATTAAGGTTTATGTGAAAGTGGGTATAACTGAACAAGGTTTCAAAACATTTTTGAATATTGTGGAGTTTGGTTATATTCCTAGTGTGGTTGCATGCAATGCTCTTCTGAATGGGTTGTTAAAACTCAATTCCTCTTGTCAATGTTGGAAAGTATATGATGAGAAGGTGAGAATTGAGGTTCATTTAAATATGTATACCTTCTGTAGAGCCCCGTTCCTAAAGCCTAAGATGTTGGACCTCGTTCCCCGAGCCCAACTATTCGGAGTCAAAAAGCTTAAACGGATCTCCTTGTAGGGTCATTCCTATGAACGCTCACTTCCTTTTTGTCAATCTTTTGAAATTCAACACCAAGGCTATCATTTTTTGGAAGGATAGAAAAACGTGTTAGGAATCCAATGCTTCAAGAATCGCCTCAAACAAAGGTCGAACGAAAAAGTTATGGTCAAACGAATCCAATATGTTCCTGTCCTTACTCATAATGAACATATCTTGGAACAATTGCCATAAACTTTTGCTACAGATGTTGGATTGATTTCGTATTTAGACAGTTTGAAAGAGGACCTCGAGATCTACAAATTTCATGAAGAATCAAAGCAATATTCAGCCTCTAAAAGGATAAAAATGGAACAGAAAATATTAAGATGATATAAAATGAAGACAAAGTAAAACTAAGACGAAGCAAAACTAAGACAAAGAAGAACTAAGATGAAACAAACTAAGACGAAACAAAATTAAGACGAAGCAAAACTAAGACGAAGCAAACTAAGACGAAGCAAAACTAAGCCGAAGTAAAACTAAGATGAAGCAGAACTAAGGCGAAGCAAACTAAAAGGAAGAAACTAAGACGAAGCAGAACTAAGACAAAGCAGAAGGTCACCAAACGAATACTCCAACTAGGTCTTCCTCACATCCCTTAAAAGTTCTAAATCACTTTCTACACTCTCCAGAGCATCTCCCCTCATAAGTACCATAACTTTCACCTTAGATGGCCAAAAATTTCATGCTATATACCGTTGGAAAGATAGAAGAAAGACCTAAAACTTTCTAGAAGATAACTTTGCCTAAATCAGCCTAGATCAACCCAGATATTTCCCTAAAGTCAGTACACAAATTTTTCCCTTATGCAACCTTGAGAATCATCAGTGAAAACAAAATCATAAACCATTAGTATCAAAATATCGTAGTTTTACAAAGCTTTAGTGAGAATTTCAAGCCCTCCAATACATCAATTGTTTCAAAAGAAATCCCAAAATACAAAAGAAACATGAACAATAATTTGCTCAAAATGCAACTAAAGCCTTGGTTTACAAGATTTGCTTAAAATACAACAACATTTCAAAAGTGGAGTGGTGCCTTGGCCTTTGACTACTCAAATCTCTTACTCATCACTTGCTTATGGGGACGAAAGTGGGGGTGAGCTTAAAGCTCGTGGGTAACACTTTTATAATCGATAACAAGCAAAATCATTTCAATAATCATTTTCATTATAAAATTCAGATGAATGCATAACATATGTACATCACTATTTTTAACATATCACGAACACATAGGCACATCAAATTTGGTTCGAGTGGATCCAAAATAGAACGTACTACGCATTTTCACATAATGGTCTTTCGTAATCGTGAACTTATGGGAGTCCATGAAGGAGCTCTATGCCACTAGCGGGCAGGCGGGAGAAGCCTTTTTGTCCAAGTGCATTTGACTTATCTTAGGGGACCACCACAAACCCACATAACATGTATTTCATGACTTATAAAACATAATGCCCATAGAGGCATATTTCGAAAACTTGTTTTCTTAAGCTTGATACCTTTTTTAAAAATCATTTCATAATGCACAAATATGCAGAACATTTTCAAAACACTTAAAGAACAATACATGCACATTTAAAAGTAGTTAAAAATCATTTATTTCCACTTGTTGAAAGAGACATCAATGGCTTATTACTAAATCATAAAAATGTAACCCACCTTGAATTTCTTGATCATGGCTTGCTCAAAAATGTCTCTCCTCTTGTTCTTCTTGTCCTTCTTGATTTTCTTCAACATTAACAAAAATCCCAAATCAAAAGAATTCAAATTGGAAAACCCAAAGAACCAAATGCATAAAATTGATCCTGGAATTCTTATACACATACCTTTCCTAAGCTCTTTGAACCAAAACCTTTTAAAACTCCTAAAGATTATAAACAACTTACCTTAAATCTTCACCAAACAATGATTTTCTTGGCTCTAATGGAAGCTCTAATATTCCTCTTCCTTTTTCCATTCTTGCTCACTCTCAAAATCCCTCCTAAAGGTTAAGAAAAATCAAAACCTAACTTACTCTTCTTCCTTTCCCTAAACTCACGAAACTCTCTCCCTTCTTTCTTCAATTTCATTTTCTCTCTCTTCCAAAAGCAAGACACCCCATTTTCTTCTCTTTTATATCATTAATGATTGCAAAAAGTCCCTTTTGCCCTTACTTTAATGCATTATGGTTTTTAAACTTAAGTGACTTGCCAAAATTGGCCTTACACTCTCCCACTACTTTAATAGTTCAAAGCCTTTAGCCCATGTCATATTATTTTACCCACATTAACATACTAATCAATTCTAACATAACTAATCTAGCAAGACCCCAAAAGTAATCTAATCATGCTTATAATAAAAAAATTCAGGGGCCAACAATAATCCCACTAGGTTCAACAAACCTAGAACTAGTGGAATTAAGTGTTTTGGTTGTGGTAAAATGAGGCACAAAAACAAAGATTGTAAGAAGGTAGAAAAAAGGGCTCTCTTTGTAGATAATGATAAGGGTGACGATAAGGAAGATATGTATATGGGAGAGGAGCCTCCGTTTGATACTGATGCAGTTGATAAGGAGATTGTGATTGGAGATGTGGGTACTACATTGGTCATTCAGAGATCCTATATGACCTCAAGAGCAACTGTCAATGATGAATGGTTGCGGAATAATATCTTCCAGTCCACCTATACCATCCTGGGGAAGGTCTCCAAATTTATGATTGATGCCGGTAGTTGCGAAAATATTATGTCAGCTGAAGCAGTACAAAAAGTAGGCATCGAAGCAGCACCCAAATTTATACAAACTAGCTTCGCTAAAAAAAGGTGGTGAGGTAACAGTTTCCAAACAAGCTTTAGTTACTTTTTCCATTAGTTATAAGTATAAGGATTCTATGTGTTGTGATGTTGTTGCTATGGATGCGTGTCATTTGTTTTGAGACGTTCGTGGAAATTCGATAAAGGAGTTACATATGGTAGAGCCAATACTTACAGTTTTATATTTAAAGGAGTGAAAATTGTGTTAGTGCCTTCTAAGGAATCTGTCGAGAATAAGTCCATGAGAGACAATGTTGCTTTGTTGTCTTGGGCCAAGTTTGAAGAAGAATTGCAGGATGCTGAGGTGGTGTATGCCTTGTTGGGGAAGGAGGTGGTTGAAGGTGTTGCAACCCCAGATGCAGTGGCGCCGTTGATCACTGAATTCCAGGATGTTTTTCCTAAGGAGCTGCCAACAGATTACCTTTATTGTGTAATATTTAGTACCAGATTGATCTTAAGCCTAATGCTTCCCTCCCAAATTATCCTCACTACAAAATGAGTCCCAGTGAGCATGAAGAGTTAAGGAGGCAAGTTGAAGAGTTGTTGGAAAAGGGGTTCATTCCTAAGAGTATGAGTCCTTGTGCAATTCTAGCCCTTCTCATTCCTAAGAAAGATGGTTCCTGGTGCATATGTGTGGACAGTAGTGTAGTTAGTGATGTTGTTTAGCCTGTCAAATGCGCCTACTACCTTTATAAGGGCGATGAGCCAGATTTTGAGGCCATTCATTAGTAAGTGTGTTGTAGTGTACTTTGATGATATATTGATCTATAGTGCTAACCCAGAAGAGCATCTTCAGCTTTTGGAGGATGTTTTTAGTGTTTTTCGCAGGGAGAAGTTTTATGCAGCCATAAAGAATTGCTTTTTCATGGCATCCAAGGTCCTTTTCCTTGATTATGTTGTTTCTAGAGATGGCTTGTAAGTTGACGAGACCAAGGTTGAAGCAGTTTAAAATTGGCCTAGACCTAATATCATTACAGAAGTTCACAGCATTCGTGTTTTCATTCCACACTTCATTACCATTATGACGCCTATCACTGACTACATGAAGGGGACAAAATTTGCCTAGATTGATGAAGTAGAGGATGCATTCAAATTAGTTAAACAACGCCTCATTACAACTCCAATTTTAATGCTGCCTAATTTCCACCAACCTTTCAAGTTACATTCTGATGCATCTAAGCTGGGCATTGGAGCAATACTAAGTCAGAACAGTAGGTTTGTTACATATTTTGATGAGAAACTGTCTAGTCTGAAGTTGAGATACAGCACCTATGATGTAGAATTCTATGTTGTTGTTCAGGCTGTCAAGCATTGGAGACACTACCTATTCCACAGGGAATTTATTCTATACACTGATCATGAGGCGTTGAAGCATTTGCACAGGCAAGGCAAGTTTCTACCCGCCTCATGGATTGCATGCCTAGAATGTTTCACTTTTGTTATGAAACACAATTCTAGCTTAACGAATCGAGTTGCTGATGTGTTGAGTAAAAGGAAGAGCCTCTTGAACATAATGAATATGGAGGTACCTGGATTTAACTCTTTCTTCGATTTACTTGATACTAACCCATTCTTTTCTAGCATTTTGGAAAAAATTAGAGCTGGTGAAAAGACATCATACCATCTACAAGTTGTCTTTTTATTTAAAGGGAACCAATTATGCATTCCTGACTATAGCTTGCAGCTACCGATTATTACTAGATTGCACGGGAAAGGACAAGTGGGGCATGACAGAACCTTAAAGTTGGTGTAAGCTTCCTATATTTGGCCAACCATCCAAAAGGAAGTCAAAAGGTTTGGGAACCTCTGTCGAATCTGCTAAGTTTCGAAGGGAACAGTCCTACGCAACCTTGGGTTGATATAAGTATGGATTTTGTGTTGGGGTTACTAAGAACACAATGAGATAATGATTCCATCTACGTTTTTGTTGATCGTTTCTCTAAGATGGTTCATTTTATTCCTTGCATGAAAACTACTGATGCCATTTGTGTGGCACAATTATTCTTTAGAGAAGTGAACAAATTCTATGGCTTGCCTTCTTTAATTATTTCTAATAGAGATACTAGGTTCCTTATCCATTTTTGGTGCAGCCTATGGAAAATGGTAAATACACAGTTGAGTTTTAGTAGTGCTTATCAGCCCTACACAAATGGGCAAACTGAAGTCGTGAATCATTCCTTGGACAATTTATTGTGAAACCTGGTTGGTGAAGACATCAAGAGTTGTGATATAAAGCTCAGCCAGGCTGAATTTGCACATGATCATGTCGTTAATCGTAGTACTAGGTATAGTCCTTTCCAAATTGTGTATTCTATTCTTCCTCGAGGCCCTCTTGATAGCAAGACAAGAGTGCATGACAAAGTAGAAGATTTTGTTACTCGATTGTAGGATGTCCATAAGGTTATTCATTACAACTTGTTAAAGGGTTCCGGTAAGTACAAAAAGGTTATGGATAAGAAGAGATAACATGTTGAGTTCAAAGTGGGTGACTTTGTGTGGGCAGTTCTAATCAAGGATCACTTTTTTGTTGGTCATTACAATAAATTTTTTGTGATGTGAGCTTAAAAGAGAGTCAAAAGACAAGTCAACTATTTATTTCGCTCCGTGTTTTATCGTTATCGTTCCATTATCATTTGTTAACATTATCTTTGTTGTTCTTGTTTCGTAATTTTATTTCAATTCATACTTCATGTTGTGTTTGCAGTTAGTTTTTGTTAAGATTTTTTTTTGAAAAAAAAGGCTGTCAAAAAAATCTATCAAAAACAAAGCTGTAAAAAAAGTGCTTTGTTTATTCGTTGATCGTAATTTGCTGAGATTGTGGATAGTTCATCTTAAAGTGTTGCTGCGATTGTAAGTTGTTAATGAAAGAATTTTGTTGGAATTTGTGAAGTTTGGTGATTGATAGAAAAAATTGTGTGGATTGCTAGAAGTTATATTGCATTATTGCTTGAATTGAAATTGAAATTTTTGAAACTTGAACAACGAAACTTTGAAAAGCTAACTCCTATTACAAAATTTCTATTTCAATCCTTTGAATTTCTTTGTTTCTTGACCCGTACGTGTTACTTTTAATTGCTCTCTTATTGCTTCCTTTTGATTTCTTCAATTTTTCTTTTGTAAGAGTGTCACTTTCAATTTGATTGTCCTTGATTTGTTTAAAATTTTGGTTGACAAAGAATTTTGGGAAAGAATCAAGAGTGGTAAAAGGCAAGAGTGATTTATATCAAAAGAAAAGGCCAAAAAATTTTGAGCAAAATACGAGTGAATCATCATCTATTCGAGTGAAACACGTGAGGGAGTGAGTGAGGTTTCTTTTAAACTAACATTATCACACTTGTTTTTCTTGTTACTTTGTAATGTTTAAGGCAGGTGACGAAAGAGATTAAGAAGACCTAGCCACAGCTTTAAAGGCTTTATAAGAACAAATGACCCGAATGAATCTTGCATTTGAAAGCTATGGAGAGAGTTTAGAAAGCTTAGAGGCTCCAAAATGAGGTCGACCAACACCACCACTGACTAACCAACCTGAATTTAAGGATGTTGAAACTGAAACAAGCATGAAAGAGTGGGATAGATATCAAACTAGGGAATATGCAATAAGAGGTCGAAGAAGAGGTGACATGCCTAGAAGAGAACCGAGAGCTAGGGAAGAAGTTGATAGAAACCTGAGCAGTATAAAATGAAGATTCCTTCTTTTCAAGGTCGAAGTAATGCAGACCAATATTTAGAGTGGGAAAGAAAGGTGGAGCTTGTGTTTGACTGTCATCACTATTCAGTAGAAAAGAAGGTCAAATTAGTAGCTGTAGAATTTACAGACTATGCCATAGTTTGGTAGGATCAGGTTCAAATTAACAGAAGAAGAAATAGAGAGAGACCTATGCGAACTTAGGATGAAATGAAGGCTATCATAAGAGCAAGATTTTTCCTAGTCATTATTACAGGGAACTAAATCAAAGACTCCAAAACTTAAAACAGGGGTCTAAGAGTGTTGAAGGGTACCATAAAGAAATGCAAATGGCTATGATTAGGGCAGATGTTGTAGAAGACCGAGAGGCTACTATGGCTAGATTCTTGTGTGGGATGAATAGAGAAATTGCAGACATAGTTGAGCTACAACATTATGTGGAGATTGAAGATATGGTTAATGTTGCCATGAAAGTGGAGAAACAACTTAGTTACAAAAAATTAGCTAGACAGTCTCAATTTAGTAATAGTGGTGGATCGCCTTAGAAGTCAGGCTGCAAGAGAAGTAGTGAAGAGAGGAATTCGTCTAAATTCAAAGATAATAGGTTTACACCAAAATCTAAGGAAGACAAGTAGACTCCTAAAGAAAAGAGCAGAATTTTTTAGAAGAACAAAGAAACCACTCCAGTGACCAGCAATAGTAAAACTAAGTGTTTCAGATGTCAAGGGTATGGCCATATAGCTTCTCAATGTCCTAACAAGAGGGCTATGATCATAAAAGATGATGGAGTTATTGAAACAAATGGAGAGGACACAGATCAGAAAATGCCACCGTTGGAATATGCAAATGATGTAGCATATCCAGAGCATGGAGACTTACTAGTTGCAAGGAGAGCTTTAAATTGGCAAGCTAAGTATGATGCTCCAGAAGAATAGTGGGAAAATATTTTTCACACTAGATGTAATGTAGGTGGGAAGGTATGCAGTCTAGTTATTGATAGAGGTAGCTGTACTAATACTGCTAGCACTTATTTGGAGGAAAAGCTGGATTGTCGTTATTGAAACACCCAAAGCTGTATAGGCTACAGTGGCTGAATGATTGTGGTGAGGTAAAAGTGACTGTTGGGCCCCGATTTTGGAACCGGACCCCAACCGAAAAAACGAAAGATAAAAAGTGAAGATCGAACCCGAAAGTGGGTCGAAACGAAAATGCAAAACACAAATCGATAAGCAGAAGCGAAAACGAAGGCCAAAAGTGAAATGAATAACAAATCGGAATCAAAAAGCGAAGGTCTGAAACAAAACGAATAACAAAAGAACGGATTGACAAAATCCCAAAACAAAGAAACCAGAACAATCCAATCAAACTTAAGACAAAGTCCGACATTCAAAAATTCGTACTTTAAAAAAATTAGCGCGTTGGAAACCATAAGACAATCTCGGTCTAAACTAATCCAAATCGGTGTAAAAAAAATTTTATAGAGAAAATTGGGCAACACAACGGCTGTATTTTAAGAATCCCAAAAACCTGCAAAAGGTTTCAAACACACTTCTAAGTCCCATTTGATATCCATCAAATTC
>JANZLC010000009.1:18156881-18191344 GCA_026413385.1 Erythroxylum gracilipes
CATGCATACAAAGTCAAGAATGACACTTATTTTGAATAATTAAAATGTATTTAAAACGACACTTATTATGAATCGGAAGGAGTATGTTATTTCTAACCTTGCCTTTAAATTAATATGATTATGAATTTGCTTATCTAAATCACACAAATTTAGTTAAATAGGACTCACTGTTATAAAACCAAACATATTTGAGTTAAAACAGTAAAATTAGACGAATTCAAATGAGCCCATATACAATCATGATATCATATCTCATCACAAAACCTTAAAGCAATGAGTTACGAGTCATATCTTTGTATATAACTCACATTATTCATATGACTATTTGTGATGTGGATTACTCATTTATGAATTTCCAACAATATCCTCTTATATTATCATCAAAATAGTAAACAAGGTGTAAAGATATAATAAATTACTCATCTAATTTGCTAAATTATAGTATACAAAAAGAGCATAGGGTACTCTTCACCGGTAGTGCTATAATATGTCTTTCAACAAAGATTTTAGTGATCTTTTGTCCATTTTGCTCATTTAATTCTCAGTTATTTATTTTTGAATTATTAATTTGTTAAATAATTTATTTGAAATATATGAATTATAATTTATTATCCGATGAGAAATGCAATAACTATAAGTTTCACAAATTAAAAAAAAAGTTATATTTGTGGTGCTCAGATCTTAAAGGCACGTGACGATGGGTCAAAAATATAATAATAAAGAGACGAGTACAACACATCAGTTGGTTGCCGACAGGTGACAGAATGCTTGTTCACTTCTTAGCCATCATGTTCACGTGGTGTGCAAGTGATCTGAATTATGATTCAAACCGTGTTTAGGGGGGGACAAATATTCCCGAAACAATTGAGAATATCATCATAAAGCTAATTCTACAACCACAAAAGCACGTGCCATGTCAAAGGCTCCCTTGCCTTGCCTTATGCTCGAATTCAATATTTGCGATATACTGAAATAAAATGAAACGGCTTTTATGCTTTATTTTGAAATATGAGACGACATCGTATTCAAGGATTAAAATTGAACCTTCACCTCCAACTAAATTTGAGATTCATGTTATGCGATCAAATTAGTTTTTTTTTTCAAATCATGAATTAAATTCTTCTTTTTCATGTTTGATACAATTTAAATATACAAAAAATGTACCTAATTAAATATTATCTAAGACGCTTATATCTTTTTTAACGTTTCACTCTCGTGCGAACTAATTTAGGTGTACATTATTTTTGTATTATTGTTTATAAATAACTTCTTTAGTGATTAAAGATAGGTTGTATATTACTACATTTCTTCGAATTTTGTATTAATAGCTCAAAATAAATGTAAAATTACAATATAAAATTGTGAATTTTCATTGTTACTCGATTCTCATAAAATCTGGAATTTAAATAAAATGGTACGATTTAGTTTCTTATATGCTAAAAGAGGATATTTGATTTGATTGATCAAAAGATGATAGATACCGTGACATTTTGTAGGGTAGCAGAACATGCAGATTCGGCTATTTCTGTGAAAAGATTGAACAAGATAGTTGATTTGAACTCATCCATTGAGATTGTGCATTTACAAAATCTGCACATGCAATCCTTGTATAATCAGGGTAAAACAATGCACATGCATGGAGAAGGATTTGCAGCCGCTGTTTGTCCTGCACGCACTTAAAACAAATTGAGTAGAAAAAAGCACCGAAAACAAAACATTGAGATGTGAACAATGCAATTTAAGATGTCGTAAACGAAAGGGTAAGCACCGCGCTAAGAAACAAGAGACATGAACAAGAGATCATCCAGACACTTTTTTCTTATAATAAAAGACGCAAACCTTTCTTTTCCTATATATAGTAAAAGATAGAAACCCAAGATACTTACTTTCTTAATCATTACTTAAAAAACTTTTCGCATTATTATAATTTTCTTAAAAATAAAGAATGAGTGTTGCGATTAAAAATCCTAAAAAAGTAAAAAGTAAAAAAATAGTTGTTGCCAATTTACAATAATTACAGGATTAATTATATAAATTATGTCATGTTTACAATAATTAAAGCCGAGTGGTTCATGGCATAGCATTGGAACTGCTATACCGAAACTTCAAAGCCTTCTTTCCGTACTTTCACCTAAGTTAACTTATCAACGTTACTATCTAGCTTGACTTTCTCTGTTTGTTGACAGGTACCAGGGAGCTTCTCCAGTGGGCCTGGGAGGTTCAGGTGAGCCATGTGCATCGCAAAGGAAACCAGTGTGTAGACCGTTTAGCAGCGCTTGCGACCCAGTTCAGCCTAGGAGTTCATTACCTTATGCAGCCCCCACCTTCGTTAGGGGACCTCATCACGAAGGACCAGACAGGCGCCTTGTATTGCCGGGTTGTGCGATAGTTTAGCTTCGCGTTTTTTTTCCATTGTAATAAAAAAAAACGTTACTATCTACAATGTATCAAATCACATACCAATAAATAACTTTATTTTGCCTGTTGGACTATTACTTCACTTTATAACTTTCAATAAAATGACTTAACAGGTTGTTTAAAATAAAATTTTTCATTTTTATTTTTAATGTCACAAAATATTTTTTATTAATTTAGAATAAAAATATGTTTTAAAATTATTAGAAGAGAGATTTAATTATAATCTCTCTTTTGCCTTTATTCTTATCAATGGAAACCTAAAAAATCCATTGATGCAAAGGGGTTGCAATGTAATTTAATACCATTGTTGAATATAAATGATATTGTTGGAAGAGTTAATTCAACTAAACGTAGTATAAGAAGTTTTCAACTCTAGGTAAAAGCACCGTATGGATTAGAGCTTTACCGGGCTGCTTTAGAATCTAATCATCTTTCCATTGGTTACAAAATAATGTAAAATCCAAAGAAGAGTAGAAAATGGTATATTTTAATTGACTTGTATTTAGTAGTGCGATGGTCAATTGATTGCATTAACAAAGTTGAACAAAAGGCAAAAAGAAAATTGGAACATTGATTAGAAGCAACGATAGTAGGTAACCAGAAAGTTGTTTAGGAATCAATATTACGTACACAGAGCACAGAGCACAGAGCAGGATTAGACTGATAATAGAAAGGGACTTTGGTCCTTTCTTAATATTAATGTATAGATTACTTGGAGACAAAAGGCCAATCCACTTCGTCTAGCTTTGACAAAGAAGATTAGATCTCACCTTACAATTTCCCTCCCAAATATATCACATACCATCAGGTAATACCTGTACTCCTAAAGTTACTAAAGTTAAAATTTATTAGAAAACTAATCTCCTAGGGAGCTCTCCTCATATTTGGAGTTAGGAGAGTGTCTTAGGATACTAATTGCATGCTACAACTTTAGGTGGCTTCGGTGGGTTATCATTGATTACGTCCAAAGAGGCTCCCACATTGACCCGAGGCTGCTCTCGTCAGGGAAGCAGGCATTGGTCTGGTATGATTGTGGGTAGCTAATGAAATTGTCGACAAGTTGTTGAGATGATTGTTGTTGTTGATGAGGAGGAGGAGGAGATTGTGCCATTTCCATGTAAAGTAGAGCCACAAGGTTGGCTTGTTGGCATTGCATATTCACAACCTCAGCTTGTGCTTTGGCGAGCTGAGCTTGGAGCTCGTTAACTTGTTTCTGTAGTTGGCATATAGCCCCTGCACATCCGTACACAGGGTCTCTGATCCTGGCACTGGCCTCGTAAACCATGCTGCTCACAGCATCAGCCCTTTGAGAGTCTGGAAGTTCCTGAAATTCAATTCAATGCATATGCGTTAAGGCGAGGGACTTGGAAGCAATTCAACTATGAAGGGATAACCTTAGTGCTACTAGCTATTATAGTCAAATTAACTTTGCCCCAAAATGGTCCCTTAAGTCAAGTTTATTATCAAAATCAAGATCAGCAATCTCATTCTGTACTGATTTTTTTCTACAATTTGGTGGTTTTTTCACGTTTAACAGCGAATTGTCAAAATAAAGAAAAGATTTCTGTCCTCATTTCATAGTGATTGATAGTGAGAGACTTGGCATGCCCTCACTTTTCGGCTTGCTGAATTTACTTTTCCGTGTCCAAAAAGAAAAGAAGATATAAATCATCCCTCCATTCGCATTAAAATCTTGACCTACCTAGTAACCCCAAGTCAGAAAATCTCTTTTTCACAAATTGTAGAGTTCCTCTGTAACTCTTACGAAGAAACTGATGCATGTGCTTTGTGAATATTCCTACAATCTGAACTAAAATGGCCCTCTTAATCTTACTTGTAACTTTTGTTAGCGTCCGATTCTAAACCCCATCGGCTAAGCCAAGAACGTCTAGTAAACTAACTAGAGTTTTCCCGGTCCCTTCTGTCAATTCACGGACAATTAAAATACTGCAGCTGCCGAGCAATTGTCAGCCTTCTAGGAGTGCCATCAAATGGAACACCCTTAAAAACAAGTCTAATCTAAAACTTTGTCAGGAAACTAGGTACCTGCAAGAACTTAATGATGTTACTGGCACCAAAGACGCGGTGAGCAATGGTGAACTTGGCTGGTTCACTGGGAGGAAAATAAGGAGCCAACACACATGTCTCAGCACATCTCCTCCTAAGAATCTTGCAGGCGGCGCAGGGACTAACAACCACCGGAGGAGGGGGAGGAGGGGGAGAAGGAGAAGAAGAAGGGGAACGAGATAGAGGAGAAGATGAGTTGGTAGTTGTGGTGGTGGCAGTAGCAGCAGTAGTGTCACTGTGCTCCATTACTGTTGAAACGTTGTTCTGTTTTGAGGACAAGATTAGATACACAGATTAGTTGGGATCAGAGAGTGTGTTTTGAGAGGTGTGGGGCTGTTTGAGGAGGCTTAGTTAGATTATATAGTGGAAAACGGAGCGTCATGGTGTAGCGAATGACGTCATGCGGGCGATGTGGTTTTTTTCTTCTTGCTTGTTAGGTTTCTGTACTTTTTTTCGGATTTGCCATGTGAAAAGTCTATTTATATCCATATCTTCTTTTCTTTTTTCCAAAGCATTGACTTTTCTTAGGAGATGGGATTGCTTTAGGAAATTAATTTGCCCTTTTTATTCCTTTAAGAAATAAGTAATACGTTGTGCAGAATAATAAAATTTATTGTGGACAAATAAATCCTATTTTTGAGTAAATTATTATGTTATATAAAAAATTTAAAATATATAATTTGAATAAATTATTTAATGCGTCAATAACATAATTATTTTTATTGATTTAAGGTTAAATTATAAAATTAAATTAATTAATATAAAAAGACTGACGCATTTTTATTTAACTACAAGTTTTAAATCAACCAGAACTGGATGCTATTAGAAGGGATAACTTCTGTTTTTTATTGCATTTTTTAAATTAAAAGTAAAAAAACTCGTTTGATTATTAATGTTTATAATACATTGACAGTAAAAATTATTATATTTCATTAAAATAATTATTAAGGTGAATTTTATTTGAAAATTTATATATTTTGAAGAAAATTTTTAAATCTAAATTATATTTATTAATAATTCCTAAAATTATTTTATTTTTTAAAATAAATATTTAAATTAATTATAAAACTAAATTAAATTATTAATAATTTTATTAAATATTTTTTAAAATATGTATTTGGTTGATAGTAAATTAGAATATGAAAAATATATAACAAAAACTACTTTTATGATTTTCATAATTTATAAAAAAACTAAAAGAAATCAAAACCAAAAATAGAAATCGAAACTCAAAAATATATTTTTTTACTGAATTTTAAAACAAAAATAAGAAATAAAAGTGAAAAAATAAATTAAAGTTTTTTATTATTGAAAAAAAAAAAGAGCTCATATCTGCCATTATTTGACTTTACAAGTGTTTTCTGGACACCCTCCAATCTTTATGTCTTTTCCAAGCCAAAACGATTATTCTTGTTGATAGCCCAATTTTTATCTTCAAATCTCTCGTTTTCAACAAAAGACAAACCAAAAGTCGCAGATAAGATCAATCATCTAATTGATGCTATCAGAGGTTTCGAAGAGATAACTGGGGAGAAGCTGAGCCAAATTCAAGCGACTAAATTTTTTTTTTGAATCATTTCTCAATTTGTGCTTGTTATCCTTACGCACTAGCCCTGCTAATCTTCTCTGTATTGGTCCAATTCCAATTTTGGCAACTAAAAGATCATATTTTTAACACAATAAGTCATTTTTTATATATATAACATATTTTACTTTTATGCTTTTTTACAATCGTGAGATTACACTTCCAACAACTATTAACTTTGTTTTGGTTAAAAAAAAAGAATTTGTCTATAAATTATTAAATCGAAGATAATTAAGAACGTAATTAATTATTAACTAGCACCGGTTGACTTATTGTTTTTTTTAATCAAATATAACTTTTTAATTATTGGTAAAAGAAAATTAGTAACGATGACCTTCCTATCTAATAATGCAATTATCATTGGCAGGTACTTTTGATGTGATCTTTACCATATGTTTAGTATAGACCGTGATGTAAAACGTCTACTAGGACTTTACAACACTTATCCACTGTAAAATCCTGAAGTTGGAGCCTCAATAGGCTAAAGATTGATCGATGTTAGGCCTCGAGGGGCCAGCAAGTAGCTCCCAGAAATCCCAAGCAGTCCACCACTGAACTACTTCTGCTTCCTCCGCCTTTCCAGAAATGCCAAGTGGCCATAATTAGTTATTGGGTTTGCTGCGACCATTTTAGCAGACAACACTCATCTTTCCCACTCCCGCCTTAACCACCACTTCATGACCTTGGCCTTTCGGGACGGGAGAACGACCCAATTGTCTTTTCAGGGTATTTTTCTTATATCCCATCAATCATGTTATCTATAATAACCATTTACTAATCAATTTGGAAAAGGGAACAGCAAGTAAGGAATTGATAGCATATACGTTCTACAACTTTTATTTTGTTACAAAAGAGTAAACAAAGGAGACAAGCTGGGGCAAGGTTGGTGGAGAGGACATGGCTCGTTCGGCGCATGAAGGAAGAGACCTGTATTAAGAAGTCTTAAACTTCCATTAGGATTGCGACACCTTTGCATCTTAAAAGTCTTACATATATGTCTGTTTCTAAGAATTCGACGGCTACAGAGAAAATCTTCCATATTAGCAAGATTGTCACTGAAAACTCCAACCAAAACCAACCAAAATTTCCACTTTATTGGAAAAATCTAAACGTTAGCTTTGGGGTAGAAGCAGTTGGATCGGACTCTCTCTATGTCTATGACATTCCACTAGACTTAAAACTCTTTAATTTCCTCTCTTTTAATAGTCTTTTGCGTGTGGACCTTAACAAGCTAAAAGGACTATCTTTTGTTTATAGTTTACTACTTTTACATATATAGTCCACATGTCCCTCAAACAGTTCATATTTGATCCTCCACAGCACCAACTAGTTTAAAGTGTAAGTAAACACATGTTGCTTCGATTCCCGCGCAACAAGTGGTGAGAACTATGATACAAAACGTATTTTGCATTATAAATGTTTTGGCCGTATGGGCTATTAAAGTTTTTTCTAGTTTACATGCATATTTATGAAAAGTAGTAGCGCAACGGTTTCAAAACTTGCTGCTAACTTGTTACTTGTATCAATCAAGTGCATTCCATGTAATACGAGCGGAGATCAGCTAGTTAGTACTGATAGGCGGTGGTGCAGTCAAGTTATATTTATCGATTTCAGGACCCACTTGGTTTTATCAGTCAGGTTCTTGTCATGTCAGAGAAGAAATGTTATAATCCGGTTTGAATGGTCGTGGCAGAAACACCATCTCTCACTTGTAAGTGCACTTACTTATACGGCATATCAAGCCGACGATCATGATATAAAGTGCACTTACTTCACTCAGACTCACCCTTATTTTGAAACTGATATAAAGTACACGTTAAATGCACAAAAAGGCTCCTCGTCTTATCAAACAGATGGTACAGCTCGGGCTAACCTTGGCAATAGGGACATGGCTATCGTAAGATATCCCTTCTCAGTAAGACACTCGGACCCAAGTCTGTGTGTGACAAATTACGAGAACATGACCAAAAACATTCTTTAGACTTGACCAACGACTTTCAGAACAGTGTTCATGGCCTTAATTGCACAAACCTAATAAGCTGTACACCAAATTAATGTGAATGAAGCAGTGCAGCAACTTTAGAAGAAGATTAATAATTCTATGAGATTCTGGAACGGTTGTTGGAAGCAGAAGCGAAAAGTTATCAGAATATTTTTTAAGGGAATGACAAGTCACGTTGCACAAGTGAATGCAAGTTGTCACACGTTATGCGACGGATTCACTACTGCTGCGACGAATATGATCAGCTTGATGAAGCCAGTTTCTGTGTCTTCCACTATTCTGTGTATATTCTTGGGAAGGCCCACACGGTTTTTAGGGGCAACAAGGTCTTAAAAGCAAGCAGTATCCCACTTCAGACCGCTAGCATTATGTAGCAGAAGAGCACTGATTACAGCTGCTAAGCTTAACCTTAGTGCCCTCAAAATTCTTGCTCTTTTTTCCTCAGCCTCTATGACTCAAGAGGCTGCAAGGTTGAAATGTATTCACGATTGGATAGATTCAACCTAAGTGTTAGCAGAAAGCATAACTTGTTGAATAATTGCTCAGTCCCTGATTGGAGATAAAATGAAACTTATTATCCAGTCAAATTATTGACACGTGCTTCACGTACTAAGCACACTCCTTCCACAAATTAAGGAACGTCTGTGGTGATATATATGTCCATCATAGTTGGAAAAGAAAACGCTGGTTTTTAGTTATTTTTTTCTAAGGTACTAATGAGTCAGTCGTGTAATAATTAAGTGTGTGTTTCCAGAAGTTAGGCATAAAAAAGAATTCAAATCCTTCACTTAGTACCCAGAGGAAAAATTTTGGTTTCTTAGACTTAGTTTCCTCTTCTAGAACTGTAATAAAAAGAGGGAATATTTAACATAAGGGCATACAAAATGTGATTTTACTAAATCAACGTATGCAAGGAGATATAGATAAGATTATAATGTTACTATCTCTTTTTACTTTACATAATTACCTCTTCCAGTGAATCAAGATCGTGAGCAAAGGGTTTAGATGAAGTTTTAATACGGGTTCACATGCCAAATAATTGAAAAAAAATGCACCCAAAATTTTCTGTCCAAATTACCCCGTGCCAACCCTGTCCAAGTGGATCTAAACCATCCACTTGTGTGGATCCTACATAAGTGGATGGCTTAGATCTACTTAGACAAGATTGGCACAGGATAATTTGGACAGAAGATCAAGACCCAAAAAAAAAAAAAAAGGGGGTAGTTTGATTTCGCAGAACTAACGTCAATGCTTGTCGTATTTGGGTCTCTACAAAGTCAGAATTCGTTAGTTGCGTTAGGTTTGGCTTGACTACTTTTCCCAGGACATGACAGGAAAGGTATCTCAAGTAAATAAAGATATTTAAGAAAGACCGCAATAAGCACTTGGAACTAAGCTAAGCCTTTAATCGCATCGCACCGGTTAAGACGACGAAAATTAGTTTGATGGGCCATAACCATTAACCATCTAACCCGAGAAAGTATGTATAAAAGCAATTCGGAAACCCGTTCCAGGGAATTTTCTCTTCGCATGGCTGTCTTTCAGTAACTTAATTTCTCGGGTATGGCTAGCAAAGAAATTACCCACATAGCACACACGTAGGGTTGGTAAAAGGGCCTGGACCCATCTTCTTTCAACCCACGTACAATCGGACTTCACGCAAAAGGACATTATTTTAATTGCTCAATTCTACAGCCATCAGCCCCGTCAAAACCCTGTCAAGTCAGATTTTATCCATTGACTTCGAACCGGGCTCGTGCAAGATTGCCATCTCTACACACATGCTTTTCAAAACCAAAAGCATTAGGAAGTTGAAACATAGTTAGAGCTTATAGTAGTGCTGTTTCTGCAATTGCTAAGCTTAACCGTTAAAGAGTACAGTTGCAATGGAGGATTTAGAGATTAAACCACAATATCTAGCACATTGAACTAAAAGGGCAATCCACAAAATCTTTGTATAAATGGCTGAAATCTGAAAATATATGCACATATACTTCTATTTGACACCTCAACCAAGTTCAAGCAAGAGAGCTCAAGTGAATAGACAGAAACAACTACATCAATGTTTCATTTACAAAATTTCACCACCACAAAGGTGATATGTGAAACGGTGGGGATTTCAAATTGTTGACAATAGATTACTGTTTGTCAACCGCATCCCATGGAATTACTAGTTCGTGTAGAAAACCGTAGTGGATATTTATATCAAGCTCCTTGGTCAGTATTTATCAGCACTCTGAAGTGAAAAAGGATGTTTAAGTAAATTGGATTACTATAAAGAACTCTCGAAATTATTAATCAGTATCAAACCAAAAAGATGAAAAAGATATTACCTTCTCAATCAAAGAGCAGAAGAAGCTGACTGCAAGCTTTCACTTCTTGTTTTCTGTTCCTCAACTTCAAAGAAATCCTGAAGGGCTAACATATCAATACTACAGGATTTCAAGGTCGTTATTGCATCTGCAGTTGCCAAAGCACCAGCGACAGTTGTTATTATCGGAACTTTGTAAGCAAGAGCCATCCTCCTCAGTTGTCGGCCATCAATCTGATCAAGTGCATCCCCAGAGCTCGTGATTATCATCAACTGAATTTGTCCATTGGCAAGCATATCTCCAGCATGGGGACGTCCCTCGTGCAACTTTAGCACGCTCTCAACAGGGATACCTTTCAATTCAAGAAAGTGAGCTGTTCCTGAAGTTGCAATAATTCTGAAACCAAGCCCTAGAAAGGCCGTGGCAAGCCTTTCAAGATGAGGTTTTGTCAAGTCATTCAAGCTCAGAAAGACGGTACCAGAAACTGGTAGTTTCTGCCCAGCAGCAATTTGAGCCTTGGCAAATGCAATAGCAGGCACATAGGCTATACCCATTACCTCACCAGTGCTCCTCATTTCAGGTCCTAATAACACATCACAGCCTGGGAATTTCTCAAAAGGAAGAACTGCTTCCTTAACAGCCACATGTGCTGGGATCACCTCCTTAGTCAAACCTAGATCATTAAGTGACTTGCCAGCCATCACTAGGGCAGCGTACTTGGCCAGTGGATGACCAATTGCTTTGGAGACAAATGGGACAGTACGAGAAGCACGAGGATTTGCCTCCAACAGAAAAACATCCCCAGCTGCTGTAATTGCATATTGGCAATTCATAAGCCCACAGACATTAAGACTTTTTGCCAATTGTATAGTCCAAGACCTAATTAAGGCCAAACAAGAAGATGAGACAGTTTGCGTTGGAAGAATACAAGCAGAGTCACCAGAGTGAACCCCAGCCTGCTCAATATGCTCCATAATTCCCCCAATCACCACATTACCATGCAAATCTGCCACTGCATCTACATCAATTTCAATAGCATCAGATAAATATTTGTCAATTAATACAGGCCTTTCTGGCTCAACCTTTACAGCATTTTCCAGATAAGTCACAAGTTTATCATCACTATATACAATCTCCATTGCTCGGCCACCTAATACATAAGAAGGACGGACAACTACTGGGTAGCCTATATCTGATGCAATGGAAAGAGCATCAGCTTCACTCTTAGCAATGCCTCCTTTTGGCTGCTCAATCTTTAGTTCCTTCAGAATAGCATTGAACCGCTTTCGGTCCTCAGCAGCATCAATAGAGTCAGGACATGTACCCCAAATGCACACAAACCCATTGCCACTGGCAGTTTCAAGCTTATTCTCATCTAGATATTGCTGGATAGGCAAAGCCAGCTTCAGTGGTGTTTGACCTCCAAATTGTACAATGACGCCATCAGGTTGTTCCAAGTCTATAACATTTAAAACATCTTCTACTGTCAACGGTTCAAAGTACAGACGATCACTTGTATCATAATCTGTGGACACGGTCTCAGGATTTGAATTCATCATAATTGTCTCATACCCTGCATTCTGTATAAAGGAAAGCACATAGAAAATCATAAACTACGAGCAACCACCTCAACATACCAATCGTGCATAAACATGTTCAATGAGAACTATATGATTTGGACCTTTTCACAAAAGTAGTTCATGTCACAACAGGGAACGAACCAATGAGAATCTTAATAATATTCTGATGACCAGATAAAGTGAGATTCAAGTCAATTAATGACAATTTGCTTCAGTTTTTTGTCCCCTCTCAATCAAGGCCGTTGCAACATCAGAAATTCACTTAACAAGCACAAGCACTAAAACTGCAACTACCAAGAATTTTTATTGTGATCAAGTTACTGGCAGTAATTGAAACAAGAATATTTATTTATGACAAAGTATTTTTTCCTTTATTTTCTGTAGGGTTCATAACTTGCAGACAGACATTGCCATGTTAATATTCTTTGCAGTAAATAATTCATAACAGACATCAGAAAATGAAGGAAATATATAAGGTTGACTTATTAACTACCATCATCACAGATGTAAAATGGCAAGTAAAATCTGACAGTAGGCCTCTTTCTTAATTCTTTTTTCCTTCTTTTCAGTTGGAGGAAAGAGAGAGTCCGGGAGAAGTAGATAATGTTCAATCACAAACCTGGAGGGCAAAGGAGGTGTGGCAACAACAGTAATCAAACTCTATCCCTTGACCTATACGGTTGGGTCCTCCACCTAAAATCAAAACCTTCTTCCTTTTGGTTGGCGCCGATTCACACTCAGTATCATATGAAGAGTACATATAAGGAGTATTAGCCTCGAACTCAGCAGCACAAGTGTCTACTCGCTTGTATGCTGGAATAACTCCAAAAGAAATGCGTTTTGATCGCACTTCCTCCTCTGTGGATTTGGTAGCAAATGCTATCTGCTTATCACTGAAACCACGTTTTTTAATTTCATAGAAGTCATCCTTTGTAAGATGAGACAAGCTTCGAGCCATAAGATATTGTTCAACGTCGACCAATTCTTTAAGCTGACTGAGAAACCATTTGTCAATGTAACTTAGTTCATGTATCTCATCAACTTTCATCCCTTTCTTCATTGCAGCATATATGGCATGAATACGATCAGGGGTTGGAACTCGAATACTGTACTTTAATTGGTCCCAGTCCCAGCCGAGTTCTTTAAATTGTGCACATCCCCATCCTGGGTATCCACACTCCAGTGACCGAACTGCTTTCTGAAAGGATTCTTGAAATGTGCGACCAACTGCCATTGACTCACCAACAGATTTCATCTGGGTTGTCAATAATGGCTCAGAACCAGGAAATTTCTCAAATGCAAACCTGGGGATCTGAACAGAGAAAAGAAAATTTTGACATTGTTAATTATTAGAAAATGAAGCAAGTATTAGTGCAGTGTTAGGGAAACAAGAGTCGGAATGTTTTGGCCAACAGGTTGAAATGATTGAGAAGATTTATTAAAAGTACAAACAGAACATTCAGTCATTTAAAAGCCTTAACAATGACATCGCAATAGTTTTGTCACAACATTCAGAGCAATATATTATAGATTTAATAGAAAAACGAGAAAGAAAATACAAATTATATCACAAAATAAAAGTTAAAATTTACCCACAAAAATTTAAAAACGTCTAGACCCTCAAAGTAGCAACACAAGTTGTTGACGTCAAAGAAAAGAATTCCTATCACCATTGCAATGAGTTAAATTCCACAAGCAATTGCATTTCCAGAACTATAAGTCACTGCCAAAAAGTGAATGAAACCTGTGAAATTAATACTTATATCAACACATCTTTTTTCCGCATGATACTCTTCCTGCAGTCAGACCTAAGGTAAAGTTTACATCGAAATTTAAATTTACACCAAAATCTCAATATCTTTCATCAATGACTAAGCTTATCTTCATCTCCATTGGAAAAAGAAATAAAAAATTTCAATAATACATACAAATAGTTCTAACAAACAAGAATTTAAGCCAAGATTATTACTTTCCTGAAAACTAACTTTAGCCATCAATCTTAACAAGCTAGTCAAACAAGAATTTATAAACTGATTCAAGTACGTGTTAGTATAGGAAACAAGAAGAAAGCTGAAACAAATGGACTTACCTTCGTCACGACATAATCAATAGAAGGCTCAAAACTTGCCGGTGTCTTCTTGGTTATATCATTAGGAATCTGATCCAGTGAATATCCAACAGACAACTTAGCAGCCATTTTTGCTATAGGAAAACCAGTAGCCTTGGAAGCCAAAGCAGAAGATCTGGACACCCTAGGATTCATCTCAATAACCATAACCTCGCCATCCACAGGGTTCACCGCAAACTGCACATTAGACCCTCCACACTCCACGCCAATCTCTCTAATAATCTTAATCGAATAATCCCTCAACCGTTGATACTCCTTATCAGTCAATGTCTGAGCAGGAGCAACCGTGATCGAATCCCCTGTATGCACTCCCATGGGATCGATATTCTCAATTGAGCAAATGATCACCACATTATCAGCCAAATCACGCATCACCTCTAGCTCGTACTCCTTCCACCCCAACAATGACCTCTCAACCAACACCTGCGAGGTCAAGCTAGCTGCCAAACCTGCTTTACAAATAGCCTCAAACTCCTCCTTATTGTATGCAATACCACCGCCAGTACCACCTAGTGTATATGCAGGTCTAATAATCAAAGGAAACTCACCAATTTCACCAGCAATCTCAATACACTCATCAAGTGTAGTTCCAATCCCAGAAGGCGGCGTTTTAACTCCAATGCTCTTCATTGCTTGCTTGAAAAGATCTCTATCCTCAGCTTTTTTAATGGCATCAAGCTTAGCTCCAATCAATTCAACATTATATTTCTCCAGCACACCGCTTTCTGCTAAAGCCACCGCAAGATTCAAAGCTGTCTGACCACCCATTGTAGGCAATATAGCGTCTGGCAGCTCCTTTTGAATAATCTGTTCCACTAACTCCGGTGTCATTGGAGTGATGTAAGTCCGGTCAGCCATTTCCGGGTCAGTCATAATAGTGGCCGGGTTTGAATTTATCAAGACAACCTCGTACCCCTCCTCTCTCAACGCTTTACAAGCCTGAGTACCCGAGTAGTCGAACTCGCAAGCTTGCCCAATCACAATGGGACCAGCACCAAGAATCATGATTTTCTTTAAATCCGCGCGTTTGCCAACTTTTGACGACACCGCAATATCTTTGATAGCCGTTTCAGGGCTGATCTTTTGGCAGCATCGAGTTGAATTCATTGGCTTGCTGAGTCTGCAGTAACGATTGACACGAAACGGCCATAGTTGGGTATTCAGAGAGCTAAAGTTCTTGTTTTCATATACAAAGAGACGAGGACGAGTGACTTTGGGAAACAAGTATTGGCTCTTAAAGAGAGAGGTTGAAGAGAGCGTTTCACGTAAATGGGTCATCTTGGGGTGGCAGGGATGACTCGGTTTCTCTGAGAAAATGGAAACAGACTAGGTGGCTACGGTGGGTGGCGGTAGTGAACGAGGGTGGTTAAGGGCAGAGGATGAATAAGTACATGGGTTTTGGCGGTGTGTTTTTGTTAATTTAAGAGCGTGCATAGATTATATACAAGCCTTAGGGTTCTTAAGCATCTACGAGAGAAAGTTCTGATTCGGTTTGGGAGATTCTGTAGTTTGATTTTGCTGTCGTTAAAGTAAATGTAGTGAGTGACTCTACTTTGTGCACTATTTTATTAAGTGATGTCCTAAGAACCCACTTGTATTTAGGTTGTTTAGAAATAAATTCAGTGTCATAAATAGTGAAAGGCTTCTTCTGCATTAGGTTGAAACCAGCTGTCATCCAATAACCCAAGTAATTAGTAATAAATTATATGTATGATCATTACACCAAGTATTGTTGGATTTATTTCTCAAAATAAAAATCTGAGGTGCTTTGTAAATTTATTAAGTTTTGCTCCCTTGTTGAAAAACACTCTGGTCGACCTATAAATTGTTATACTTCTAATAAATTGAGCAATTGTTCTTGTAAATGTGTTTTCCTTGGTTATAGTCTCCTCATAAAGGCTATAAATGCTTGGATCCTTTCCCTGGAAAAATTTTCATCTCACGTCATGTGGTTTTTGACGAGTAGGTGTTTTCGTATCTGGTGTTGATGGCTTCTCAGGTTCGTGATTAACCAGTTATTATGTCCAAGCTCCTCAAATTCATTTTTTAGCAGTTCCACCACCACCTATTATGGCGTCCATATAGCCTCAACCAATCCCACAACCTTAACACGGACTCTCTACTCGCTAATCAACCGACCAACCTCAATTTTCACCAAGCTTTGCTTTTCCCCCTCTTCCTCCAATCAATCCATCTAAAACACATCACATGGTTACCCAGGCTCAAACTGATAACCTAAAGCTGAAACTGTTACTTGCTCAACTGGATGATGCTGATCCAACTTATTATAGTCGAGCGGCCCAATCTCCTCAGTAACCTACCGCCATGATAAATGAAAATCCTTAATTTCCAATGGGACATGGGAATTGGTTCCGTTTCATCCCCAATAACATGTCATCGGTTGTAAATGGGTCTTTAAAACTAAGAAGAATCTAGATGGTATTATTGAATGGTATAAGGCTCCACTGGTAGCCAAATGCTATGAGCAACACCCTGGTATGGATTTTGCATATACTTTTAGTCCAGTGGTTAAACCCACTACCATTCGCATCATGCTTTCTCTTACAGCTCAGTTCTTTTGGTCTATAACTTATCTTGATGTTTCTAATGCCTTCTTACATAGCAATTGGAAAGACAACGTGTATATGTCTCAAACTGTTAAGCTTTGTTGATCTTGTGCATCCTGACTATATTTGTGCGTTGAAAAAGTTAATTTATGTTTTGAAACAATTCCCTCATATGTGGAATAAACGTTTGACAAAGGCTTTATTGCATTTTGGCTTCATTTGTTCAAAGGTCGACACATCTCTTTATATTTATCGCAAAGGGACAACCTTGCTATTTCTTCTAATTTATATGGATGACATTTTGGTTATAGGAAATTTGTCTGAGTCATGTTCAATCCCTCATTCACTCTTTGGAAGGTCAATTTGCCATTAAAAGAAATTGGGAAATGCTGCTTATTTTATTGGCATTGAGCCTTATTGGAAAGATGGCATTGAGCCTTATTTTATTGCAATTTACACATCTCTTTAGGGGGTGATCAAGATGATTGGAGATCCATGTTTGGATTTGCTATTTTTGTGGTTCCAACCTTATTTTTTGGGTATCTCGTAAGCAAAAGAGGATGCCAAGATCATATACAAATGCGGAATATTAAGCCCTTGCAACTATAACATTCTAAATGACATGGATTGACATGTTACTTCATGATATTGATTTTTCTCTTCTTATCATTCAACTCTTTGGTGTGACAATTTGAGTGTATCCTACGTAACATTCCCACCTTAGATCAACTTATGGACATTCTTACAAAGCCACTTCCCAATGATCGTTTTCGTTCACTGCGGGACAAGTTGATTATTGTAAAGAACCCCACTCAACTTGAGGGGGAGTGATAGAGGATATATGGTTAAGATAGCATATGATCTGATTATGTTTTGATTGTATCTTACCATATAAATACTCTCTTATTATTTCTCCTTTAATTACGTGTATAGCTATGCATATAGGCATATATATATATATATATGCCCTCTTTGTACTATTGAATATACAAGCAAACCCTATTTCTATATAGCATTCTACGGGAGCAATTATGACCGAAAATATTATTGAGAATTAATAAATTATGTGAAACATATTAATGTAAAATTAACTTTATATTAAAATTAAATTTTATTATATTTTTTAGTTTAATATAGAAATTAATTAAGTATTTTATTATTTTTATTTACCATATAATAATACTAATAAATATTGATTATTTTATTTTTAATTTATAATATATAAATAATTAAATTTTAGTTTAAATTTTCTTTTCAATTAATAAATAAATTTAAAAAACCATTATTTTATTGATTTATACATTTCATTTAATTATTTATACGAAAGAGTAAAATAAATATTTCATATATAATATTATGTAAATTTTATTAATAATGAATAATGATTATTAATATGGATAATTACTAATTAGGTGTAAAACTCCTCATCTCCCGTTAAGGGAAAATAGGATCGAACCAAGTTTTTGGTTTTATTTTTTCTTATCAATTGACTCGTTTACTTTGGTTTTCTTATTAGGCACCCTTGCCGGAGAATTAATCTTAAAACTTAGAGATAAGGACAGTAATTAGTCTCGCCAAAAATTAATATATTGTCCAGCTTCCCACTCTCCATAGTCTGTTTTATCAACAATCCATACAATACTTTGAATGCTAGATCATGAAAAGAAGGCATTCCTCATTAGTTCAACTCCCATTATCGATTGGCCAGGAAAGTGGATGATGGATTGTAATATCTTCGTATAGAAGCTTTGGAATGTCCTCTATACTAATAGAAATTGATTATAAGCTGTAATATATTCACCATTGAAAGTAAGGGTGGCATCGGGTTAGGCCACTCGACTCCACATAACTAGACTAGATTTTATATATTTTTTAAATTAAAAAATAAAAAATGATATTGTTTCTCTTATATTTGTCAGATCTCGAGTCAGGTTGGGCTTGAGTAGCTCGAGCTTGAGGCTCGATTTTTTGAAAAAAATCAAGCACGAGATCTAGTCAAATCGAGCCTAAACTGTTGACTTCAAGACGGGTTAAGTCCAAACTTGATTGCTAAGGCTAATTAAAGGTCAGTTTTTAACTGTACAAAACAATCCCTTAAATTTAGTTGATTTTTTGTATGATATGTAGGCTAAATTAGTGATATAGTTACATATACTTTAGTGTATATATAAATGGGTTCTTTTAATGAATAAATAGAATAAAAAAATTCAACAATCATTTATGCTGTCAGAATTAGAGATAACATTTGGGCCAAAGTTCAACCCGGTTCGACCTGACCTGGCTTGAGGTCAATGATCATAGCTTGAATGGACTATACCTTAAGCCTAAAAGTTTTAATGTCGGCTTGAGTTTGAGCCCAGCTCGAGGCCTGTCAACATTACAACTTAAACAACGTCATTTTGCTTCTTTTTAATACATTGTTTCTTTTCTAACGAAGTAAACGACATTGTTTTACTTTACTAAAACGACGTTGTTTTAGCCTAGGTTAATCATTCCACTTTTCTTTCCCTACCTTCTTCACTCTTCAGGTTTCGCTCACTCTCTCTCTCATAGAATGTCAATCGTTAACCATTTCGTTTTTGTCACCCCTTGCCATACCACCTCTTCACCCTTTAACCGTAGCCACCCTTTGCACTCCCTCTAGTGCCCCTTTACCTTATTGCCCTACCGCCACATCACCATCTTTTTTTGCTTATTCGTCACTCACCCACCAAGGCAAAGTTTCTAAGTTTTTTAATTGAAGATTGAATTTGCCATATGTTGAAATTTTTGAGAATGTTACTGTTTAAGAATGTTTTTTCAGACTTATACTATCTTAGACACATATTGTGAGTTTCCAGAACTTACACATTTGTGTATGTGACGGTTTAAGTATGATTAAATGACATTAAAGGTCATATACACATTCTTATATGTGGTCATGTAAGTATATAATTGTAAACTCTTTCAGTTTTTCATATCACTAACTGCTCTTGCTTTCTCCCACTTCTCAATGTTTCGCAGCCTATCAAACATCTTCTGAATCTTGTTAAGCTTTAAGGACTGAGCAGCTATGAGGTTAGCTATTAATGGGTTCTTGTTGAAGACAACCCTATGCCCATCTCTGAACAAATCCAGTCCTTCAATAAACAACTGTCAGAACATGCCAACTACACCTCCACCACCACCTTTAGCAAAAGATTAGATTGCAGAGTAGATGGTATCAAACAACTTATCTCTTGATTGTAATTCGTTTCTTGAAGATTTTCCAAATTTTGCAAAGAGTACTGGTTTCTAAAGTGTGTTTTGAGCATCATAATTGTGATTGTCAACCTAGTTGTTTAGGAAATTTTCCAAGGTCTGATCATTTGAATCTGTTAACCTGTTCATGAAAAAAAAACTTTAATTTAAGATTACAAGCACATATTCACTTACACGTTCTTATTATAGTCGTCTAATGCTAGATTGGATGATTTTAGAATTATACTTGAAGATCATAAATTTTGGTTCCAAAGTGATGTTCTAGAATTGCAATAGTTTGTAATATGAGTTATGACTCAATATGTGAATGTAATAGGAACTCTTAATAGAACAAATAGTTATATAAATCCAAGTTACTTAGACCATATTGATATTTTGGATAATTAAGTCGCAAAGAAACTGAGTTTGATATATTAGAATGACTTGGAAGATAATCTTTGATGCGAAAATTTTTGTATATCATTTGGTACAATGAATTTGAATAAAGGTAATAATAAACCTTTTCTTAATGATGAATATTTTGTATTAACGAGAATTGAGATCAATGCAGATTGAGCAGGTAGTTGATTGAATGAAATTTCAAATTTTTCATTCTTCTCTTTTTTTAATTCCACTTTTATTCAATGCATATGTTAAATTTAATATATGTAATATAAATATAACTGTAAATATTTTTGTTTTAAGTTTCATTTTAGTTATTTGTGTTACTTGACCTGAAATCTTGTGTAATACTTATAGAGTCATGGACCTTTATTATTCTTTTTATTTGATGTTTTTATGTAATTATTATTTATTATTATATGAAATTGTAACATTTTAAGTATTTTGTATTATACTTAATTATATATATATATGATGATGAAATAATCTTTTTATATATTAACTGTGATTATTATTTATAAATGAAATATGTGAAAAGTAATATTAATAGAAATAAACAGATTATTGTTATTTTAAATTTCTATTATGAAGATTTTTTAAGATATGAATGATATAAAATTATAAATTAGATAAAATAATGTATTGGTTAACTATTTTATAATTTTAAAAATATTTAATAATTTTAAAAAATTATCTAAAATGATATTCGATAGTAACTGACATCAATACAACATTATGACACTAAAATTAAACTTGTTACCAACGTTGACACGGTAGGCACATGATAAAACTTTATTTTACCAATCTCAAACATTTCATCGAGTTCGCAGATAGCTCGTTTTGATTTTTCAACGGCATAAGAAAACGTAGAAGTTATTTTTCCCTCTTCTGATTACTAAAACCCAATAGGCCATCAGAAAAAAGTTCCTCGCCTAAAGATGATAAATGTGCTATAAAAAGCTAAGCTCTTTCTTAAATTCACTCTCAAATCAAAGCCATCTTCAAAATCACCGAATATTGAACTGACAACAATACACTCCTTTTTAGAAACTTTAACAAATTGTAAACAGTCGTCCGCAAATAAAAGATGGAAAACAGTTTGCCTCTTTCTAATGATTCAAAATCTTGAGTCCTCCCATACAAAAGAATGAAAAGTAGGCATTGACAAAAACTTTTACTCGAATAAATAAGACCAAGTATGGAGGTGTTTGCCAAATAACGGATAAATTGTTTTTTAGCTTATTAATTGAAAGTTTTTTTTGAAATTAACAACTAAAAACACAAAATCAAAGAGTAGAAAGGCACTAAAACTAACCCAAGCTAATAGACTTACCCTATACACTTGGATCCTAAAGGCCTTTCATCATTAATGGAAAAACAAGAACAATCAGAAACTAAAATAAAATCTAAACAAGAAGGACTAACATCCCAATGATGAATGTTTGTATAATAAGGCTACCCTAGTTAATGAATGAGCCGCCTTATTGGCAATCCTACACGTCCAATGAAAGGACAAATGAAGGAATTGACGCTTGAGCAAAAGGTAGTCAAGGGCCAAAGTTCCAATCTCAGACAAATTCAAAGAAGAAACCGAAATAGCTTAAATAGCCATCAAACAATCAGACTCCACAATGACATTATCAACCTGTTTTTCTTTTAACCAAGAAAGAGCTTCTCTTATAGAAATAAGCTTAGCAACAATTGGATCAAAAAGAGTGGGAAAATGTTCGGAAAGACCAGCAACAAACTGACTTCTGTCATTCCGAAGCATAGCAGCAAAACCCGAAGCATTCTTATCTCTAAACACAGATGCGTCAACATTGCATTTAAGAAAACCTTCATACTGTTTGACCCAAGATGAACCAGCAGAACGTGGAGCTTCAGGTCTGACAGTAACATAAGCAAAGGCTCGTCGAGAATCCTGCCAATCTTTGATAAAATTATCAACGAATTCAACCACCATAAAAGAAGGAACATCCTTATGTTTCCAAATTCTAATATTTTGGCGGTACCAGATACTCCTAAGCATTGCCAAGCTGCGTTCCATACTAGATGCTGAGGAGTTATTTAATACTTGCACAATAAAGTTATCAACCGTACTTACTGAAGAGCTCAATCCAACTAAAGACCAGATTTCTTTAGCTTTAGGACATTCCATCAACACGTGATTAATATCTTCTGCAAGGTCGTAATAATCACAGCCAATATTAAGCATAATACCCTTCCTATGAAGCCGGTTTTTACAGAGGATGAAATCCTAAAGACAACGCCAAGAAAAATCCTTTATTTTTGGAGGGATAGAAGAGTTCCAAATTTCGGACCATGGGCCATTCAAAAATAAGTTGACAATATCAGTAAAAAAATTGAGGGCCAACTTGTAACCTGTCTTAACTAAATAAATGCCATTCTGACTATAGTTCCAAATCAATTTATCTAGGGGTTTAGATTTGGCAATAGGGACTTTAGTACCCTCTGTAGTACCCCACTCTCGCGAGACATGTACTCGACATTCTGGGTGATATCCAAGTACATACCCTGCTAGGGTGACATGCTATAACAGCCAGTCAGTAAAATCTCATTACAATTTTTTAAAAAACAACACACATATGTAGAAATCAATAATCAAATTAGGCCCACTTTATTAATAAACTTTTTCAATCGCTACAATACAATCACCAGAATTTCAATAGCCATTTGGGCCCATTACAAATACAAAATACTTGTAGTCATAATTTCATTACATTGCAAAATCAGTTCCAAGCATTTCCAATTTGGAAAGTTATTACAAAACATAAATATTCGAATACACAAGTTACAATAATTGCGGAAGACTCAATTTGATACAAAATAAAGAAAATACAAATGCAGACGCGACTGATCCTGACCTTTACCTCTTACTTAAATGCAGTAGGTATACTCCCGTTTACCTAACGGGGTACTCTTCTGAGCCTGAAAAATAATTACAAATTTTAGGTGAGTTTTGCAAACTCAGTGAGTAACCATCCTCGATGGCTCACTCAATCACATAACACATACTAATCACATTCATTAAAACATATTTCACATATAAAATAAATTAGTCAAATTATTCAAATCATACACATCAAATGCATATATGATGCTTGTGAGACTCACTTTCAATTTGTTATTATTATGACCGAGTGTCTGTACTGTCCCTATCTATTGTAGATACTAGACTCATTAATAACTGTCCCATATCTGTTGGAGATAGCGGACTCATTTTACATAGTAAGCCTTTGACTCTTAATCACTTTCTGAGCTCTAGGCTCTTTTTCAAATTATGAGCTTTAAGCTTTTTTTCGGTGGCTATTCTGGTCACAAATGCCTTTATCTTTCATGCATTCATGTAATGAAATGCATCAATCACATATTTTTAGTCAATCACATGATCTCATTTACATATTCTCATATACATTATCATCGAACCTTGGTCTGACATTCAGAGATCAAATTTAGAAGCACTTATTTCATCATATTCACATACAAGTAGCACTTCAATATCTCATTCATATATCACAATTATCAGACCTTCATTGTCTGGAATTCAACAATCAAATCACATTCATAAGCATTTAATACATAATATAAACAAATAAGCAATAAAGTCAGACCATTTAGGTCTACTCACAGTACGCTCCAGATTAGCATTAGCTTTCGTGATCTGGAAACATCTTGATGCGGATGTTCTATCCTGTGTATCAACACCATGCAATACACATGTTACACACACATTAATAATTGCACAATCTTACGTATTCATTTATGCACAAATGTGTATATGGAATATATACAATGCTCAATGACAATCCGGGGTATATTATCAAAATTCACATCTTATTCTCATTCTCATTTAATAATTCATATATGTCTAATTAAACTTAGGTTTACACTTCATTTGTACATGATCATTCTAAGTTCACCATTAAATCTTTATCCTTTATAAGTGTCTAGCTTATTCTTAAGCTTACACCTCAAGAACAATTAGTTCTTCTAATGTCATAATCCAATTTCTCGTCATTTTTTTCTAACATTATATGCTCTCATAATACTCAATACTCAATTCTCATTCATATTTACTTAATACATATTACTCAACTCCTTTGGATCATAACTATAATCATGTGCACATCTTCATTCTCATTGCACTTTTGGTACTTGGATATCATCCATTCATTCACTAGGTTATAACCCCAATTATCACTTCAAACATATCACACATTAGTCATATAATCAAGGCATCATTATAGGTTCAATTCAAGTCTCATTTAAGTCTTAATTAGGACCCATTGACCCGTGAATGTCCGTTAGGGGGACATCCATGTCCGTTAAATAGACTTTTACAGGTCTCTTACAGAAACTTGAAAATTTGACCCTTTAGACATCAAAATCTCTTCTCAAGGTCTTCATAGAAGTTGTAGATCTCGAAGTCCTCTTTCGAACCTTACCTAAATGACCTCAATCAGAATTCTAAAGAAAAATTTATGCCTCTTGCACCAAAGTATGTCCAAGTGCATTCAAAATTTCCAGATTCTAACTCTTTACTTACTACATTCACTACCTTAAGCTTCTTTATCATTTCTAATTCAATTTCTCCTCATTTTCCCATCATTATAACTTCATTTCAACTCAATATCATCCATAAACAAATTATAGTCCATAATTGATCATGAACACTAATAACATAACATACATATATATACACATTCATCATCAACTTTCTGCACTCAGTACTCAACTTCAAGTCAAAATTAGAAACTCTTAAAAACAGAATTTGAATTCGATGTCTTCATGAAAAATGTAGTCATATATCTCTAATTTAGTCCAAATCAAAAAATCACCTCATTTTAATACCTACATAATAAGTTATGACTAAATTACATAAACATATCCAGTGTAATTGTTACAACTAATATATTCCAGCCACTTTAAACACCGTTATCTTTTATCTCTAAACTTTCGTCCTAGTTCTTCTCTTTTCAAGACACTATACTTGCCTTTTCTTTAACTTCCATACCCAATCCAATCCATGTCTAAAACAATCAATTATCCACTTTTTTATCCATCAAAAAATAGAACATGAAACTCCATTTATCAACCAAATTTTCTACACAATTTCTACATCATTTTGACGATCCTTATATCGCTAAATCATCACTACAACATCTTATGAACATCAATCATCATACATGTTTGCTCATTTCATCAACCACATTCCATCATATATAGAGCATCATTTTGTGATCATATAACCCATCATCGTACATATCTCATTCAACAAATCATAAGGAACAATATGTTACTTACTTGAGTTAGTTTCAAGATCTTCAAAATCACCATTAAACCCTAACTATTTCATCTCCACGATCATCAACTTTCATGAAGAATAGGTTGGGTCTTTTAGTAGCAAGGTGAAAAAGACAAAGAAAATGAAAGTAGCAAGTGAAAAGTGAGAGCAAGATTTAACATTAATGAAGGTGGGTGAGAGTGAGTGTCGTGGATGAGAGAAAAGAAGGGAGAAGGAGAAAATGAAGAAAGCATATCACGAAAACATGGTGAAAGACCATTAAATGGTATTTCAATTAGGTAAACAATCATGGGTGAGGTATGTGGCAAGGTAAGTGACACTTGTCACTTGCCACATGTCACCTCCCCATGGTTCTATTTGGTCCACTTTAATAACTAGTCTATTTTATTTCCAATTTCTAATCCAACTGACTCTCAATTTTCAAGGACATTTGTCATTAAATCTTAATGTCACATATAAAAACTTCCACTGCTATTTGACATTTGTTTCTACCACTATTCATCAATTGTTTTGTCACTTGACATTTTTCCTAGTCCAAAAATACCCTTAAATTCTGGAAATTTTCCAAAATTTCACAAAAAATTCTGAGTTAATAAATATAGTTTTCAAATCAATTTTTCACACATATAAGTCACAATTCCAAATATAATCACATTTATAGATCAATTATACCCGAAATATGTCAATGAATGCATGTACAGTCATTTTAATGTGTGCAAAAATTTAAATTTACATGTGTGTACGCTAACATTATGCATGAGCATGAAATGCATTTTTCTTAATCTCTCTTATATCTCATATGCACCAAATTTTAGGGTTCTAAACCCTTGGTATAGGAACGGGATGTTACAAGAAAAAGGTCAAATACCTGCCCAAGCTGACATCAAGAAGGAATCCAAATGCAAGAAGGATTCTGTCAAACATAAGAAATGACTTGAAAAGAAATGTAATCTAATCTCACTAGTTTGCTTTGAATCTAATATAGCTGAAGTTTGTCATGACACATGGTGGATTGATTCTGGTTGTACAAATCCACATTACAAATGAGTTGCAGGATTTACAAAACCTAAAGAAGCCAATAGGAATTGAGCAATATATCTTATCCGAAAACAAGATGCATTTCCATATAGAGGTTGGTAGAGGTTGCAATTTAATTTTATGTGCTGTATTTTTTTAATTTGAAAAGACATTTTATATTCCCAATTTCTCTAGGAAATTGATTTCAGTTTCAAAACTTGTATCTTTTGGATATTCATTTCATTTTTCAGATGAATCTTTAAAGTTAAATTATTAATTTGAATTTGTTAGGAATAACACATTATTTGAGGTCTTTTCTGTTTTAATTCATAAGAGAATCCTATTAAAATGTAACACGTGTTCATATTAGAACAAAATGTTATGTTGTGAATGAAAATTATTCTATGTTGTGGCACTAGAGATTAGGACATATCTCTATAAAAAGGATTAAAAGATTGGTGAATGACAGAGTACTTAGAACTTTGGATTTTACTGATTTTGAAACTTGTATGCACTATATAAAGGGAAAGCATACTAACAAATCAAAGAAAGGTGCCAAGAGAAGTTCAAACATATTAAAAATCATACATACGGATATGTGTATTTCATATATGGACTCGTATGGTCAGAAATACTCTATCTCATTTAGAGATGACTACTCATATTATATGTATCTCTATTTGCTTCATAACAAGAATGAAGCATTTGATGCTTTCAAAATATTCAAAGCTAAAGTAGAGAAACAATGCAGTAAGAAAATTAAGATCGTGAGGTCCGATATAGGTGGGAAATATTATGGTAGATATACCAAAGGTGGACAAGAACCTTGTCTATTTACGAGGTATCTTCAAGAAAATGAGATAGTAGCTTGATACACTGTGTTTGGATCTCTAAACTAGAATGGTGTGACAGAAAAAAGAAACCAAGCATTATTGAACATGGTACGTTAATGTTAAGTAGCTTCAAACTTCCTAAGTCCTTCTAGATTGAAGCTGTTAAAATGACAGTATATATATTAAATTAGGTGCCAACTAAGGTTGTTTCAAAAATGATATTTGAGTTATTTAAATGTTAGAAACTAAGTTTGCCACATGTGCGTTTGGGAATGTCCATATGAAATAAGAATTTATAATCCATAAAAGAAGAAATTGGATCTAAGGACTATAAGTAGGTGTTTCATTGGATATGCTGAAAGGTCTAAAGGATATAGATTCTATTATCCATCACATTACACTAAAATTGTCAAATCAAGAAATGCAAAATTTCTTAAGAATAACGTGATTAGTGGGAGGGATAAATTTCAACATATAGTTTCTCATAATGGTCATTTGGATACTTAGCATTCCACCTCAAACAATAAAGTGATTATGATTTACAACACTCCTGAGGGTTTAAATAGATGTTTTACAATCATCTGTTAAATTCAATAGCTTACGATTAACATAAATGACAATCAAGAAATTCCAAAAGTTGCTGATAATTCAGTAGATCTAGTTATTCACGAATTGCCTAAAAGCATTTAACAACTAGTTAAATAACAAATTTCATATGAGTATGTTGGTGCAACAATAAGGAGATATATTAGAATAAGAAAATCAGCTATTACTAGTGATTATATTGTATATCTATAAGAATTTACAATATAGGAGTTGGGAATGATCCTAAAACCTTTTGACAAGTCATGAGTAGCAAAGAATCAAATTTACAATACAATGTTATAAAGGAAGAAACGAATTCCATAAAGAATAATGATGTTTGGGATCTTGTTGAGTTGCCTAAAGGAGAAAAACTCGTAGGCTGCAAATGGGTATTTAAAACAAAGAGAGACTCAATAAGCAACATTGAGAGATATAAGACAAGACTCATTGCTAAAGAATTCACTTAAAAAGAAGGAATCGATTACACATATACATTTTCTCTTATGTCTGAAAAAGATTCACTTCATATAATTTTAGAATTTGTTGCTCATTTTGACATGGAATTATATTAAATAGATTTAAAAACGACTGTCTTAAATGGTGACCTAGAGGAAGAGGACCAGAAGGATTATCCTCTAGTAAAGATGATCATTTGGTTTGCAAGCGTAAAAGATCCATATATGCATCTTATGTCATTGGCACCAAGATCCATCGAGATAAGTTTCTTGGTAATTTTGGTTTGTCTCAAGAAACCTATATTAATAAAGTTTTTAAAGGGATTTTAGATGAAAAATTATCCACCAAGTGTAGCACCCATTGCGAAAGGGGATAGTTTCAATTTGGATCAATACCCAAAAATGATTTTGAAAGGGAACAAATGAAAAACATTCCATATGCTTCTACAGTCAGAAGCCTAATATAGGCTTAAGTTTATACAAGACCTGACATTGCATTTACTGTTGGAATTTTAGGCAAATATTAGAGTGACCAAGGATTAGATCATTGAATAGTTGCAAAGAAGGTATTAAGGTACCTTCAAGGGACTAAAAAGTATATGTTTATGTGCAGACAAATCGACAATATGGAGTTAATAGGGTACTCAAATTTAGATTTTACTAAGTGTGTTGATTCATAGAAATCAACATTAGGTTATCTCTTCATGTTTACTTATAGATCCATATCTTGGAGGAGTGTCAAGCAGTCTTTGACTCCTAGTTCCATCATGAAAGCTGAGTTTGTTTCTTGTTTGGGGGTTACATCACATGGTATATGGCTAAAGAGTTTTATATATGAACTTAGACCCGTGGATTCCATTTATAGGCCGTTGAAAATGTATTGTGACAATTCAACTGTTATTTTTCGGGCTAAAAACAACAAGAGTGGTAGTCGGAATAAACACATCGACATTAAGTTTTTATCACTATAGGAATGTGTTAAAGAAAAGAAAGCAGTCATTGAACACATTGTCACTAAATTAATGATAGTTGATTCTTTAACAAAAGGTATGCCACTAATGAAGTTCAAGGATCATGTTATTAGAATGAGATTATTTTCCATTATATAGTTTTCATTGTATGGACAATGTTGTTTCGTGAAACTCTTATAATATTTTTCTCATATTATAGTGCATATTATTAAATTTTGAGAAAATTGATTATTTTGGCCCTAGAATAAACATAGGGTTTATTTGTTAAGTAATATTACTACATTCAGATTGATACAAAATATAGCACATTGTAATATATTCATTTTCAAATTTTATTATAAATAAAGTTAAGTTCTAAAATAATGAACACTTTTTTATCTGTCCTCTTTTGTACCAACAGCCAACAGGGGTTAGAGAAAAATAATAATTTAAAATATATGTTTAAATTATTATTTAATTATAAAATATTTTGAATTAATTTCAATAACTTTTAGTAATAATTCGGAAAAATATTTAATTACGGATTCGTGTATGATCCACGAACACACGATCTCACCGTCAATCTCGGGTTATTGAAAAATCCCCGAATGAACAGTTGCACACGCCGTTCTTCGCGCCTAAACAAAATTTTCAAATCCTACTTGATTTCTTTATTTATTAAAACCTCTCTACTTCAAAGCAGACAAGACAAAGAGCGTTAAGAATGGCTAGAACAACCGCCGTAACTCCGAAGAAGAATGCTGTAACCGTCTCCGGTTCCTCTGCCCTCCAACACCCTCCGTACTTCCAGGTGCTCCGCTATTCTATAACCTCGTTTTTCTCTTTTCCTTTGAAGCAATTAATTCTCACGTAAATTATAGATGATTAGCGAGGCTATATCGACAATGAAGGAGAGGACCGGTTCGAGCCAGCCAGCGATAACCAAGTTCGTCGAAGACAGGTACAAAGCGATGTTGCCGCCGAATTTCAAGAAAGTTCTGTCCATTCAACTGAAGAAGTTTGTGAAGTCAGAGAGGGTCGTTAAGGTCAAGAACTCCTACAAGATGCCGTCGAACCAGAAGCTGAAATCGGCGACCAAAGAAAATCACAAGGCCAAAAGTTCTGTTAAAGAGAAAGCTGCGAAAATAATTGTTAAGACCAAGAGGGTCAGTCAGGTTAAAACACCTGAGGTTTTGAAGGAGAAAAAGGAGGTGAAGATTGAGAAGATGAAGTTGCTGAGTCAGATCAAAACTCCAGATGGATTCAAGAAGACCAAGAACGTAACGCCATCGAGGAGTAAGAATTCTAATGCGGGTGGGAATACCAGGAAGAAGGTGAACAAGGCTAAGAAGTGATCCAAGTCTCCTGGTATGCACCTGTTATCCGAAGATTAGGATATGTTAATATAAGAAGGCAAAGAGAGATCATCTTTTGTGTATTTGGGTATAACTAGATATATGTTTCTGTCTAATAGCTATCTTCTTATAGTGAAGACGATGGTAGTAGCAGATGATTATTTATTTCCTTAATGACAGTATAGTTTAGTATTAATTTTGATTGTGGCATGGCAAATTGTTATACATTTGATCCTTGGTTTAGTAAATTTCTCGAACAATTAGTGAACTCACGCGCAAGTCAAGGATCATCAACGGCGCAAGAAGACAGGTCTATGTGTTTACCGTATTACTCGATAATCTATATAATAAAGTAGTACTTGGAGCAGTGTATACATAATAATATGGAGTCGCGCACAAGCAGCGTAGGTGGTCATAAAAAAGAAAGCAAAAAGCTTCCTTTTTTATTTAACTTTGCCGCTTCTGCTCAATGCAGAAAACTAGCCTTATCTATTGACTAGCTACTAAACACAGCATGGATCATGCCCCTCTATTGCTAACCCACCCAGAAAATGGTCACACAAATATCCTTTTTTAGTATTGAAATTATTTAAAAATTCACCAAAAGTTTAGGAAATTTAAAGTTTTCCAATTTAATTATTGAGAATCAGAGGTTGTTTGATTACGTGGCACAAGCGGTGGATTCAGAGAACCAATCCGAGAGGAGTATGCCACGTCAGCAAATGTCGGTACGGCTCACTCATGCACTCCGTCACCCTCCTATAAAACCAGTTCCTGTGAAGCTTGTGTTGGCATTAAATTTCAAGCAAACCGGTATCTACCTTTTTTCTCCAATTCAATAAGACCCTAACCAACCCACCTATCTCTTAGTTTCTCTCCTTCACTTCAACCAAAGTGTACGGAATCATGAATAGGTACTTCAGAAGAAAGACTTGGTACCAGACAATTCACCGGTCGGGTCGGCGGCGGATTAGTCATGTCCAACTGGGAGCCAACCAGAGAAAGAAGAGGTTTTGGAAGATCAAGATCAAGCTAAAGCTTCGGCTTAAGCCGAAGAAGTTCTTTGGTTGGTTGAGAGATTCGTACGTGAACATGATGCTCGGATTAGCCAGGTCTCAGGTGGTCAACTCCGGCTACTGCGGACCCGTGGAGGATGGGACAGGTCGGTTCGGAGCCCGACCCATCAAAGAGCATGATCAGAAGATGCTGATTGATATCGACAAATCCATGCTTCAGGAGCGTGGCGTTCAGATGATGGCGAGAAATAATGTTGCAACGACCACCAGGTTTGGACCCGTCGTTAAACTCGCTGCAATAGCTGAATAGTGAAATCACCTCACAAACAATGGAGCCTCTTGTTTTTCTCGAAATTTTAACCAGTTGGATTATTGTTAAAAAGATGGAAAAGTAATAAACACAAGAACTGTTATCTATACTCTTTCTACCATTAGGTTGGGTAGGCTCACACTCACACTCACACTCACTGCTGGAGGTTCTAATTCATATGATGTTGGTCCCACTCCCACCAATTTACTAGAACTACTCTTAGTTGCCAAAGGATTAGGTTTTGAGTGAGTTTGTCATAAAAGTGGTTAGCTTTCGGTATTTTATTGATTGAATAGGAAGCCGTGTAAATTTTGCACTTCTAGTGAGAGGTCCTTGTCCATACATGATACGTTAGACAAATAAGATCAATTAGTTTGTTTTTAATTATGTTTTTGAAAACAACATTACATATTTAAAATTTTATTAAAATATATTTAAGTAAATAGTTTAATAAGTAAAAATTATAAATTATTATTATTTTTAGAACATTAATCTATTTATTTTAAGAAATTAAAATGTGTTAAATAATTTAATTATATTAATTATAGCTTTTATTAGTAATTAATATAAAATATATTTAGTTAATGATAAATCATAAGATTACAAAAAAACAAAAACTAATTTTTATGATTTTCAAAAGTTACTAAAATTGAAAGAAATTATGATCAAAATCAAAAATCAGAAATTCAAATCTTTTACTAAATTTGAAAAAAAAAAGAAAACACAAACCCTTAATTAGTGATGATATTTCATCTTATTTTTTAAAACTAAAAATTAGTATGCATTAAATAAACTTTGGCTAGAAGATTTTTACTTATGTAATTGAAAACAATCTTTTATTATTTAAAAGTAATATTATAATAATTTTAACTCTTCCCCAATTTCGCATTGAGATTTCTATTTAAATATTGTTTTTGTTGATTTTTACTTATTCAATTTGACATCTTAGCCTAAAAAATAATTGTGGTATCTTTGGTGATGCAAACTCTAATTTTGCTTTAAAATACTTGACAAATTTTAATGAAATTTAAAATTCAAGACTTCTTTATCTTTAAAAATTGTTTTTATATTATTAAAGAAATATATTTTTATTTTCAAATGCGTATTAACTTATTAATTTGTATGTAATAATTTATAAATTATTTATTTTAAATAAATAATTAAAAATAAAATGTGAGTAATATTATTGACAAATTAATAGAAACAAGACTTAGGTTATTTGAATATGTTAAGAGAACATACCCAAACGATAAAGTGAAAAGATATGAGAAGATTTTATCTAGAGACTGGAAGAAAAAAAAAGGTCTAAGAAAAATTAAGGAAAGGAAATTAAGAATGATATGAGCCTATTAGAGCTTACCCAAGATATAACTTACAATATAAAATTTTGACTTATTAAGATATAAATAAAATGATGTCTCACAAAGAGACCCTTGTTGTTTTCATAGGTCTTTTACATTTTTTTTCTTGTAAGTAGCCTAAAATTTTAAATATTTACACTTACCTTTTAGTGGTTTAGTGTAAACATATTTCTGCTTAGCCTTATTATTATTATTATTACTATTACACTTTGTATTTCTTTATCGTATTTTTAGTTTATAATTTTTTTTCATATTTTATTTATTAAGTATTTATTTTATTTTATTTTTACTATTTATTTATTTATTGTTATTGTTGTTGTTGTTATTATTATTATTATTATTATTATTATTATTATTATTATTATTTTATTTTTCTTTGTTTTCTCTTTCTTTCTTGTAGTCGTTCGAAAATAATCTTTCTACTAGCTAAAGATAAAGTTACATACTACTAGGCCTCCTCAAACTCCGCATTTCAAAGAAATTTTTATTGAATTTTTAATAATTTAATAATTCAAAAATAAGTAATGAATTTAATTTAAGTAGTTTTTATAGGTGTTAATATATTCTTTTAAAATAATTTGTAATTTCTCTGGCCCGTCTTTAGAGGACAAGGACATAAATTTTTGTTCTTTCCAAAACTGTGGTACAAGAATTCTTGCCTAGGACAAAAGCACAATACATAAAGAAATGTCAGAAATACCCCCCACATAAGTAATTTCTTATTTTTAATTATATTATTAAACTCATCATCATCATCATTATTATTATTATTGTTATTATTATAAATTTTAAACTTATTATTATTATTTATTATTGTTATTATTATTATTATAAATTTTAAACTTCTTCTTCTTCTTCTTCTTCTTCTTCTTCTTATACAAAATTAATAATCTCGTCGTCGTCGTCATCATCATCATCATCATCATCATCATCATCATCATCATCATCATCATCATCATCATCATCATCATCATC
>JANZLC010000009.1:18207196-18221266 GCA_026413385.1 Erythroxylum gracilipes
ACATAAATCTTATTTCTAATGTCCTCAAGAATATGTTTTACTAGTCAGTATAAAACAACCATTCTCAACTTGGTCCAATTAAATACATACAAGATGTACTAACACATATTCATATTATGCAAATCTCCAATTGAATACAATTAAATAATTGTTCAATGAAAAAAACAATTACATTTGCATGGTTAATAGTATATATCTATCAGAACTGGCAATGGCAAGGGACTGAATAATTTATAGGAGGATTCATCGACTTAGAAATTCACCGATTCACATCCATGTTAGGAAGTAATGAAAAAAGTGATGCAATGTACATCATTTCCAGACCCTTTTTGTTATGTTGTGAAAGACAATAATGGAATGCCAACGAGCAACATTAATAGGGTTCCGTAATCGACAACCTCATAAGGTCATTAATCATGTGAGTTCAATGAAAGGTACGCTCCAGTTGGTTTAATGAGCATATTTTGAATTTGCTAAACGTCCTTTTTCTTTCTCTTATCCCTTTCTCGGATACCAAACAACCGTTTCTATTGGATTTATTTAATAAAATATTGATTATATATCTAAGACAAATTACTGATTACATCATCTATAAAATTTCGCTGTAAACACAAATTTGTATGAACAATAATATTTAATATAAATTTTGTTGTTTCGCAGAATTTAAAGAGGTTTAATAATATACAATCTTATCTTTAACTAATAGAGAAGTTGTTTCTAAATGATTCATATGAAATATATTATTTAAATCACATCAAGCATATTATTTGGGGAAAATGTAATTAGTTCATTAAAATTAAAATTTCCTTTCACTGGCATTGGTGAGAAAATTAAGCCTTCAACTACCATGGCAGTAAGCAGAACAGTTGCTTTATGTTGCTTTCAACAAAGTTTTAGCCAAAATCCTCAAGAATCCAGCTTGATGTTAACTTGTTATTTTTTATTTCGCCAAAAGTTTATAGCATGACACGTGAAATTAATCTTAGAACTTTCGATAATATTCAAGTAAGACAAATTAACTGCAACTCGTGCATTTACCAATTGTAAGACACAAAACAACCTCTCTGACGCTTACACACTTGGGTTATAATTATAAAGCTCTGACCCAAGTTGTTAAAACGGGCTACACGGGTTCGCCCGATCCACAGTCACAGAAAGTGCAGTCCAGGGTGGACTGGAAGGAGCAGCGCAGGGAGCGTACGGACTGTTAAAAGGATGCGATCGCCGAGGAACACGTTTCACAAAGTATAATCATATAAATGCACAGCTGTGATTTGCAGGAACACCGTACACCTGCACTTTCTCTATGACATCACGCGACATGCTCAGTCCACAAGGCGCGCTTCTAGCCATAGCTCTGCGTGATATCACCGGGCTGGAGCTTTCACACATACTTATATGTATTTTATGTAAATGTGTAAATAAAATTTAATAAAATTTATTTATTTAAATTTATATAATTATATAAATAAAATTTAATAAAATAAGGTTGAAAAATATCATATACTACTGCGATATCAGATATTTTGTCACTGCCTCTCTGAAGTTTTCTGATTATTGCCTATTACCATTTTCTGACACATCCTCTCTTTGTATTTGCTATTTCTGTGCATTGCCAGGAAAGTCGGTGCTGTGGCAATAATTGCGTTCACAATTTCGAACAACAATATGCCTTCCATGTGTATTTATCGTGAAAAACAACTTTATATGTTAAGAAAGCGATATCATAATTAAAACTGAAATTTGTAAGTATGGTAACAAAGTTTTGTATTTATCTAATTTTGATATTAAAAAAAGTCAATGAATCAAGCAAATTATAATTCTAATTTTAAAAGGATTATAATCCAAACAAATAATTATTCAATGGTATTAATAAAGTTTATGGATGATTATATAAGAAAGTATGTTACATTATCATGATATTTTAAAGCCTTATATTTATTTATTAAGGAATGAAAATGATATTATTTTTACTAAAACTCAATAATAATACAATATAGTTATTTTAAAATTTTAATTTTAAATCCTTGCCAATATAGTTCAATCATATTAACAAAGTCTATGGATGGTTACACAGGAAAACTTGTTCCATGATCATAATATTTTAAAGATGTATATTTGTATAGTAATGGTTGAATTTATATATTTTTATATGAAAACACTAAAAAATTAAGCAAATATTTAAAATTTTAATTAGAAAATGATGATAATCTTTATCAATAATAGTTCAATAGTATTATCAAAGCTTATGGATGGTTATACAAGAAAACATGATCCACCCTCGTTATACTTTAAAGTTGCATGTTTACTTATTAATGATTGAAATTAATTTTTTATACAAAAGGTCAATAGAAACTTCAAGCATAAAATACTAATATAATAATTAAATTTATAATCTAAAGTTATTAAATAATCAATAATAATAACTAAATTAGTTAGATTGTTTTAATTGTAAAAATTTTGAATTAATTAAATTTTTAGTTCATTTTTAAAATAATTTTTGTTATTAAAAATCAGTTAGTTTATTGACTAATTAGTTATTCAAAATTTAAATTAAACAAAAATTTGTTTAATAGTCACTTTTAATTATATATTAACTTTTAAAATTATTAATATGTTAATTTTAAATCTTATTTTTAATTATATTCAATTTTTATAGTATATTCATCTTATTATAATCTAATAGAAATATTTTAATATTTTAATATTTTAATATTTGGTTAAAATAATCAAAATAACACAAGCTTGGGCGGTAGCCCAAGGGCTTAATCCAGACATCTGATCTTCGATAAGACTTGGGATCACAATCAAAACAAAAAGCCATCACAACGGACATCTCCTCTTTGTATGTGTACAAAAGTAATCGGCCCTCGGCCCTCTTCTCCTTTTATTTTATTTGGTCTACCAATACCAAGCCAACAAAAATTAATCAACAACTAAACCAAAAAGGGTAAAATGACTACGTGCCAAAAAAGAAAAGAGATTACAAAGGTAAAAAGTAGGAATAGTTAAAACTTAAAAGAGAACGTACGGGATGGTGCAGGGACGCAATCGTCATTGTGATGCACAGTAAGGGGTCGAATGAGCGATATGTTTGCAAGGGAAGGAAAGGACCAGCTCATTCAACCCCTTCTTTTTCTTTTAAATATTCATATATAATTGTATTATAAAAAGATATTTATTTCCCCATGTTACATGTTCAACAAAGAAATGCCCTTTTTAATATAGCCTGTTGGTGTATTTCTATGGCTAAAAAAAAAACAGAAAAATAATTAGTCTATCTCTCACGAGTCTCTACTTTGGATGAGTGTGTCTTTGTTCAGCTTCTGTCACCTTCTTGTAATTGTTTGTACTACCAAGTGTGGTGTGAGAGATAGCGAGAGAGAGATAGAGAGGGCGTATAACACACGGCGGCTCAAGGTAGCTCCGGTTGGGGTAATGGATTCTTCTATTCTCTCTCTCATGGAAGTTGGCTTCGTTCTCACGGCAAAACTACTTTGAACCGGAGCAAAAGATCGATTCCAACTTGGCTTTCACTCCTTTTTTTTCCCTCCTCCTTTTGGGTTGTTTGGTGACAATTATTAGAAACCCTGGTGGACCTCAAAGGAAGCCTAGCGTTGCTTCGGTTTTCTATGAGCTCAATCTTGTCATTGGATCAATTCGATTTCAAATCAAAGAAGAGGAAGAGCAGAGGGATTCACCGCGTCAAGATGCTATGGCTTATGAGATTCTCCGGTTTCTTCTCCGCCGCAATGATTATGATCATACTCTCTCCTTCTCTTCAATCTTTTTCTCCCGCCGAAGCCATCCGATCCTCTCACCTGGATAGATTTCCGGTAACCGCTGTCTCCGACCATTACTCCTTCCGAAAAGCGCCGGTTTTCCACAATGCCGATGAATGCGCCTTCTCCGATCGTTGGATAACCGGCGTCTGCGATCCTTCTTTGGTACACGTCGCGATTACTCTCGATTACGAGTACCTCCGCGGCTCCATCGCTGCAGTTCACTCCATTCTGCGGCATTCGAAGTGTCCGGAGAGTATTTTCTTCCACTTTTTGATTTCTGAGACGAATATGGAGTCATTAGTGAGGGCTACCTTCCCTCAGTTGAAGTTCAAGGTGTATTACTTTGATCCGGAGATTGTGCGGAATCTGATCTCAACTTCTGTCAGGCAAGCTCTAGAGCAACCGTTGAATTACGCGAGGAATTACTTGGCGGATCTGCTAGAGCCTTGTGTAGGTAGGGTCATTTACTTGGACTCCGATTTAGTGGTGGTTGATGATATCACACAGCTTTGGTATACGGACTTAAATTCGAGAACAATCGGAGCTCCGGAGTACTGTCACGCCAACTTCACAAAATATTTCACGCCGAGGTTTTGGTCGGACAGAAGATTCTCGAGCATATTCGATGGGCGGAGGCCGTGTTATTTTAACACGGGGGTTATGGTGATAGATCTGATGAGATGGAGGCGGGTCGGGTACACGAAACGGATCGAGAGGTGGATGGAGGTCCAGAAGAGTAACAGGATCTACGAGCTGGGTTCATTACCGCCGTTCCTTTTGGTTTTTGCCGGACACGTGGCACCGATCGAGCATAGGTGGAACCAACACGGGTTAGGTGGTGATAATGTGAATGGGAGCTGTCGGGACCTGCACTCGGGTCCGGCTAGTCTTTTGCATTGGTCCGGTAGCGGCAAGCCGTGGCTCAGGCTAGACTCCAAAAGGCCGTGTCCGCTTGATGCAATTTGGGCGCCATACGACTTGTTTGGACACTCGCAATGATAGCAGTATGTTAATGCTGTGTTGTACGGCACCGGTAAATTCTCCTCCGGGACTGCTTTTTCCCACACATTAAATTTTTTAATGCCTTTTGTTTAATTTTGTCATTTTCCATTTTTTAAAACTTTTTTCATCATTATTTCTCGTCTTAAAACTTCTTTTTCTTCTTCTACGTTTTATTACGATCTTCTTAGTCATTTTTTCTTGGTTTTATATTTTAGTATGGAATTTGTATTTAAGTTGTTTGATATTCTCTGTGCATGGAAAATAAAACATTTAAAGCAGAAATTCAGTTTTTTATGTAATAGTTCCGTTTCTGGATGGGCAAATGAGTTGCAGCTGTTCTGAAGTGGGCAAACTTATCCTTCAATGGCGGGTGGACGGTTCATGTGGGAGGAGGAGGGAATAGCAATTTTAAAATGACCAAATGGGTCCTTCCATTTCATGTCATTAAGTTGCTTAGATTATTTGCTGTCATTCTAGATTATAGTAGTACACAGCATTTATCCTTCCAGCACTAACCGTTAGGGCATTTGGGTAAATCAAATGGATTAACCTGCTTAACTAGGACCAGGATATACAGTTTTCCCCCAGCCTTTTATTGCACTTTGCACCCTATGCTATTTTATAGGGGAAAGTAGTATGTATACTTGTCAAACGAAAGCTGCTGAAAAGAAGTGAAGGAAATGAATGACGACGTGTCGTATATGGTGGAGTGCAATGAGCAAAAGGTGGAAGGAGTTGAAGATCCATTTTGTACAGTGCTCAGAAAGAAACAAAATGAATAGTGTAATCGTTTTTGGTTAAAAAATCTTGAGCACAGGTTGACCTCAGTGTTATGCTTCGTGAGCAGTGAAAGACTTGTGAACTAACCTCCCTTTCCACGCTTTAGTGGCTTTGCCATGCCATCTCACCTGTATGTTTATTTTTAGTTTAGTATGATATTAAAAAGATTTTGAATGATCCAGAATGCTTTTCCACAACATAAGATAAAAGCAAAAGTATCGGAATTAAATTTTATCGTTGCGTGGGAAGTGGCCAAAGTAGGAAATGGGGGGACCAAATCCTTGTGCCCTGGCATCACACGTGGCCACTTGCTTCGACTCTTATGGAATCAGCTCTAAACCGACACTTATAATAAATGAAACATACCCAATTTATATAGTATTGGTTTATGTTGTTTAGACCTTCTTGTCTTGTTCATCTTTTGGCAGCTTGTGTTTTAAGCTGACTGGGACTTGCAAACAGACGCGTAGATAGATGGGTGGTCAAAATCATAAATTGGATCAGTCAATCTGACCTTGACAGCTTTTCCTCTCTAAAATTTCCCCCAAATCATACATTAATATAATAATTACACTAACCTTTTAATGATTTGCTGTGATTATATTTGTTCTAGAAGGAAGCAAAAAGTTGCACAGCATTGGTTCGGTAACCGGCCCATTCGTCTATAGAGTGAGATCGAGTTTTTGTTTAATTCTAAATCATTAATTTATAAGTTAGCGTCATTGCATTGCATAGAGTTGGTGATTCTTGAGGAGGCGAAGCGTCAAGGGTTGAGAGTTGAGAGGTAGGCAAATCCACGGCCCATAATAAAACGTCATGATCAATTGGCTGGTCCCCTGTTAAGGGTATGGCTTTGAAGAACACCTTCATTTATCTTTTGCCATTTAATAACGTAGAGACATGACTGCCGACAATCTTCTGTTTCTGTTCTCATTAGGGACCATTGGGTTTTTTGAGCTTTGTTATTCCGTATAAAACTGTTCTTATGTCACACAAAGAATGATCAAGAATTGGGCATTTCCAGAGATTGTCGCCTAACAAGATATATTGTTTCGTGTTCCTTGTGATGTCTGGAAACAACTGAGCCTCCCACAGTCGCATGTGAAGAAAGGAACACAGGAACTTGGTTAAAGAGTCATTTAGACTTTAGCTGTAGAGAGGCCTTTACAGCTACGAACAATTTGGGTTATGGCACAAGGAGAAAAGGAGACTGACTATTAATTGCTCCTTGGTCCAACCGTACTTAACATTGTACTTGATATATAGGTCTGTGTGCTCCACAGTTTGAATCTGTTAACTACATCACATCTCCGGGGAACTCTTCCGGATCTCCCCCTAATGATTATGTAACAGGACACAGGACCACCCACACAACAAGCTTACTAAACGAAAATGCAACTTCAACATTGGCAAATTTAATGGCAAAAAGTTGCCATTAATGAATATCACCAGCTTGCAAGTGTAAAAGTCGAGTTTCATTCATCACTTCATCAGAAACACCTGAAATAAAAAGACAGCGGACGAATCTACACTAGAAAATAAAACTAAGATGAAGTTGAGCAACTTCAATTCTACTGGCCTGTTTACATTACATGCTCATTTACTGGGAAACAACTCCCTGCTATTCGATATCATGGGAATTTAAAGCTCATATAATCTTGCCTTCCCGAAGGAGGGCTTATGTAAACCCAGAGCAAAGAAATAATGATGGAGAGCAATCCAGACCATACGTACACAATGGTTGGTACCCTTCCTCTCCTTCCCATCAAACCCTTCGCGAACGGATAGAGATGGGACAAAACCCAGAAGCTGAAGAAAACTCCTCCAAGGAGCTTGCTCCACTCTGGAAATGGGCTATAGATGGTCCTTGCAACACCAATTGTAATGGCTATTACATTCAACATCACTATTGTGATTGGAGGGACCATCAAGAAGCTCCACTTCACCACGTATAGATCAGCAAACTCATCTTCTCCATCTTCAGGTGTAGCAGATTTAGAGGTTAATGTGAATGAAATGTCGATTCCAGCTATAACCTTTAACAGGCCTTGTAACACTGCTGCAGGATGGGCACTTGTCCCACCAATCAACCAAAACTGTTCGTTTCTCCACCAATCATGCAGCGTGATTCCTGACCATCTGATTTCTAGGATTGCAAGCAGGCATAAGGTGACTGTGATGGCCAACAAGAACACTAGGAAGGCCACATTGAGTGATTGGACGATGAACTGGCCGGTGAAGAGCGAAAGAGCCGGCAGGGTGCAGTAGACTAGGAGGAAAAATGATGTGAAAGGGTACATGGCAACGTTGAAATATGCCACCCTCTGTAAGAACTTCATTCTCCGAGAAGCAAACAGTGCGTTGTTCCTAGAGAAAAATATTTCAACTGAGCCAGTAGCCCATCGAAGGACTTGATGGAGTCTATCTGTCAGATTGATTGGAGCTGTCCCTCGGAATGCGTCTCTTTTGGTTACACAATACACAGACCTCCAACCTCTATTGTGCATCCTGTAACCAGTCACCACATCTTCAGTCACAGAACCATAAATCCATCCTACCCTTTTTCCCCATTCAGTTCTGTCCTCGTAGAAGCAAGATATAACACTAATTGCCTCTGCGACGGTAGCAGCATCCAATGGCTTCCTTGGCCCTGCCAGAGAACCTACCGGCCTTCCTACGTTTCCCTGTCCTTGAAATTCTTGAAGTAGCCTTCCTTGGTACTCTGCATCTGGGATAGATGCAGCCAGGGAAGAAGAGTTCCCAAACCTTTTTGGTAAAAGCAGTGACTCAATATCTGCATCATCGTCATCGTCATCACCGGTAATTCCATTCATAGGTACACTCATCTCATCATCTTTCTTGTTTTCTCTCTTGGGTTTCCTCAACAATAACTTGATTTTCCTTCTACCAAACCATCCGTGGTGTTCTGCAGTTCTTGGAGGACTAAATCCATAGAGAGCTGTTCTCCGGAAAATGCAGCCTGTTCCCACATACATTGGACCTTGTAATCCATCAAGAGCTCTCATGCCCACATCAAAGAACACTGTATTATGGTTGGCATATCGATCATTTGGATCAATCCCTTCAAATCTTTGTGGAAACTGAACATAACAGATCCTATCACCACCCCTATCAAGCATAAAGCACATTCCCTCCCTCAACGCCAAGGAGTTGTGAATGTAGTGATCACAATCAAGATTCAGAATGAACGGCCCGTTTGACATGATTGCACTGGTTCTGACTAAAGAATTCATGGCTCCAGCTTTCTTATTGTGATCATAGCTTGGCCTTTTCTCTCTGGATACATAGACCAGCATTGGCAATCTAATGTCAACTTCTGTCGTATCAATCAAGTTCTCCCCATCTGCTTCAACCCCAAAAACAGGTTCCCCACTTGGTGGAGCAAGCATAGCCTGTAAAGGCAAGACTAATGTTAGATCATTTGAATTCCAAGCCACGTCAATATAGTTTTAAGCACTCCAAAGCAAAGTTTACCTGAATTATGGCAGCATGGTCTCCTCTTGTGTGTTCTGGCTCTCCAGATTCCCATGTCCCAGGCCAATGTGAACCATCTGACATCCAAGTAGCCTTCTGTACCTTGATAACTTCTGATGGATTGCCCCCTCTTTCCATATGTTTCTTCTTTGCTCGAATGTCTTCGTGGGCATTATAGGCATCTGATCTTCTCCTGATTGAGTTAGGTAAAGAGTTAATTCTCACCTTAAATTCATCATATTCTCTCTTAACTCTTCTCCTTTCCCTAACGAAATCAAGTCTAACTTTGTTCTTAAGGAAATCACGTTTCTGGAAGTAAGTCTCAGGGTTCCTTGGTTCTATGTTGTGTTTCTTGCAAAAGGGAACCCAAATTCTTGCAAAGCTAGCCGTCTCAGCTAGAGCTTCAAATGTCAAAAGAGAGCCACCATCATCTGATAAGTAACAAGCGACCTTTTCCACTGGGTAATCAACTGCAAGGATAGAGAGTATAGTGTTTGCAGTTACAAGAGGTGGTTCCTTCTCAGGGTCTGCTGTTGAAACGAAAACATCAATGCCAGGAAGGTCTGATCTTCCTTTTGGGTTCCGAAGATTCGTGGATTCAAAACGCTGTTTTAGCACAGAGAGGTCTGTCACTCTCTTTACTGGGCAGAGCTTAGGAAGTTGATCAAGAATCCACGAAACGGCAAACCAGAACTCACAAGTTACAGACATTCCCCATAGCCACATAGCTTTGTGATTAGGGTGTCGAATTCTCCATGTAAGAAATAGACCAAGAGCGACAAGACGGAACACAATGAGTAATCTGCAAGGCAGTGTTAACAAATTTCATGAACAAAACATTAATCAAAAACCCATCTGGATGAATGAAAACTAGATCAATATTGATTGACAGAACTCTTCAGGATTAATAAAACTATATCAATATTGATTAACAGAACTCTTCAGGATTAATCCTTTAACTACGTGCTTTTGGCCGCATAATTATGCTTCTACTTGTTTTCAATTAAGCATGCAAAAGCAGACAACTTTTCTATAAGTTGTATGTAAGACCGAGAAGTTAGAAATCCGGAGAGGACAATGAGAAAGTCTAAAAGTACTCGAAACACAACGCAAAATACAAGTTAATGAAAGCAATTCCAAGTGGAGTACCAAAATACAAGTTAATGACAGCAATTCCTAGTGGAGTACCTGTAGGGGCTGAGTATTGCAGTAGAAACTGCAACTTTTCTGGTCAGAGGCCTCTTGCTTTTCTCTTCAAACTCTGGGGGATGCTCAAAACCGTTGACTTCTCCTGATCCGCCTCCATAACCATTCTTTGGCCACAGAGCGTTGCCATAACCATAAGTACCTTTTGTCTCAAACAACCACCTCGTATGATCAAAATCCGGAGGTTGATTCCCTGCTTTAAATGATTTCACAAGTGAAAGCCTCTTATCCAATCTAGGCAAAGGCAAAGCCCGATCTTCGGCTTCACTTTCGGGATCAGAATCTGATTGATTGGAGCTCGCCTCATCATCGACATCCTTGTACGGTTCTTTGCAACCAGGACAAGTGCCCTCTCCGTTAGATCCCACGCAATCTAAATAACAATCTCTACAAATATTGAACCCGCACTCGCATTTTTGTTTCATAGCTTGATCATCACAACCCTTCATGCCACAGACAAGCCCAGTTTTGGCCTGCTCTATTGCTGATTCTATCGAGCAGTCGATAACATGCCCGCGTGTGACGGATTTGAACCCACCAGTGAAGATGGTACCTGTTAAGAAGCCGCTCTCGGAAGGTTTCCCATCATTATTAATGTTCTCACTGAGGCTGTTCTGTGATGCAGAGAATAGCTGGTGGTCCGGTGTTGGGGGAATATGGACAGTGTATGTGACAAATTCTGAACTAACCTCCTCTGTCGGGTCGTCTTTGGACATCGCACTGTATCTTCCTCCACTTGAGGCTCGATTTCTACTGTTGTTGAGAGGTGAATTTGGATTATTTGACACAGAAGGTCTTGGTATTGGACTAGTTAAACCCATACTTCTACTTCCCGCTCCTTTGCCTCCTGATGAGACCCTTATCGTCACAGGAGAAGAAGATGGAGATGTCGCAGCCTTCACCATCCTGAATATCAAACCTTTCCAATCAATGAAATGAAAACACAAAGAAACACGAAAGAAGAAGCAAAAGTGAGTTTATGAAATGGGTTCGAAATGAAGACCCATCTCTTTAATGCAATCTCTGGGCAACGGTTGAATTTGAAACTATAAGTAAAAAGGCACCTCTCTGGTTGGGATTGGGGTTCAAACATAACGGTCGGCTTGTCTGGACCTTAGATGAAGAGAAATCCAACGGTCCAAATTCAATTTAAGGAAACGGTCGGCTAGGTGCGGTGACGTGGACATGTGGTCCATTCTTGTCTAAGGGAAGAAAGTCAAAAAGAAAAGGTAAAAGGCCAAAGCCCAAAGGGCCTTTCGCTACTTTAAATGGTATATACCGTTGATATGTTGATGGCCTCTCTATAATAATTACAAGCTGATAGCAATTCAAAAGGTTTTGTCCCAGCGCCGAATATATATACACTAAAAAATTGGATTTGAGGCCCATTCGTTTCATAATATTTCTCATCCAAATTTAATCAAATTGGTATTAGTTTATTAATATATACAACAAGAATTTGACTTGGTCTTTAAACCTTTACATGTGGAATACTAAAATAGCGAATTATACTCTCAATCTAATAAACAGATTTTGGATGACCCCAGGTAGCAATCAGTAATCCTAGCTCCTAAAACAATTACAACTACTGCATTTTTTTAATTACCAGATTAGAAGATAAATAAGTAAAATAAAATATTTAAAATTTAAAAGGTATATAATGATCGAATAAAATTTAAAATTTTAAATATAAGAAAATTTTATTATTAATTATTAAATTAAAATTAATTAATTTATAAGAACTTATTAATTTATAAAAATTGATTGATTAATTAAAGGTTAAATTTTGAACAAAAAAATTGAAGAGCTCAAAATTTTTAAAGAATGGATTAGATTTTTTTAACCTTTGATTTTAACAATATTTCTAACAATTTTGGTATCTCATTATTTATCTGCTTTTTTAGCTCTTAAAACTGTAGTTGTCAATACTAAAAAAATTAACCTGATTAAAAAAATTCAACTAGTTTGGTCAGTTTAACTTTTAAAACTTTAAATCGTCTAATTTTTTGGTTCAATTTATTTTAACAACTGTTATTGTTAAAAATTATTTTTGTAAATTAATAAATTATTATAAATCATAATAAATCAATTAATTTTTATTTAATAATTTTTAATTAAACTTTAAATATTTTAAATAAGAACAATCTCTTTTAATCATATTTCAAAATATTGATTTTATTAAATCTTTACATCTAATACGGTTGAATCTTAAACTTTTTTTTTTAATCCTAAGTCAGATTTTAAAAACATTTATCTTTAATTATACAAAAACTTAAAATTAATGTGGGAGCCGTGCGTCATGCAAGTATGTTGATTTACGTGCTAAGGATTAGTTAAAGCTAACAATTCTTCAGGAGTTCTTATTTCAAGGATAGAGATAGAGATACTGAAGAATAGGATTCAGTGGTTAGTGAATTATATAATACTAGTTTGTAAAAATATATTAAATTAGAAGATTTAATAAATAAATATATAATCAATGTTTAAAAAATTAAACCGATTCAACTTGTGTAACATTGAAAATTTTAAATTGAGTAATTTTTCAGTTTGATTTAATTTAGTAGTTATTAAAAGACGATCAGTTTATTAATTAATTACTCTCTTTTAATTAAATTTTAAAATTTTTAATAATTAAAATTTTTTAATTTTTTTTCAAAATTTTAATTTTATTCTATTTTTAGCTTATTTAATAATGTTTAATATAGCTGGGGAGGAAACCCAAATGTATTTATTTTGGTGGGATTTGAGTAGTTCTAAGTTCATGCTAGTTGGATTTTAAATAAAACAAGAAGATACTAACTAATCAAACTCTCATAAACTAACAAAGAAAAGTTTCTACTGCCTAGAACTGCGGGTGATTTCTTGAACATGCTACTTTCTCTAATCTATTATACTCTGAATCATCTTCATATTTGGATGAGAAAACCTAATTGAATTAGAGTGAATAATGAGGCTCTAATTCTGATTGGATTGCCAGGGTACCCTAATAGATCACTTAACAATTATTATCAGATGGCCAATCAGAGTTATAATCGACCTGAAGAACTCCTTTTTGTGCCTGTTATCCATGAAAGAAAAGGGAGATGAGCATTTTAGAAGTTAAAAACAAGAAATGCCATGCAAAACCTGCCAGAATTTGGAAAGTAGAATGCGGTTAATTACTAAGGAAACCAACCTCCATGAGTAGTCCTTGAAAAATGTCATTCTGATCAAACTGTTGAACGTGAAGCGAAGGGTCGTAGATCAACTGAGTGTTAGAATCATCATTCATCTCGCAAGAAACCTTTGGCAGGTTCTGCGAATGATAGACAACATTTTCCGGTTTTACAAATTCATGTTCTTTGTCAATTGAACCAACACCGAATGGTGATACGATACTCCAGGATTGAGCAACGCCAGAGCTATCATTAATAGAAAAAGCTGCTGTCGGAGTTTCTGAATAGTAATTTGCATCTTTCACTGATGCAGAATAGAGAAGGTTCCTTTGATCATTAAAAGGCGCTGCCATACTAGAGGTTGCGCCTAGTGCAACAGGACCATTTGCTTGTAGCGAAGTTAGACTGTGCACTGGACTAAGGTAACTTTGTGTGGCTCGCATTTGGACATTGAACCTATTTGCTGAAGAAGATTGATCATAACCTGCCATTCTGAGAGGTCCTGAAGATGCCAAACGTTCATGATTATGAAGTTGAAATTCTTCCATGTTACGCAGATACTTGCGATACTTCTGAATACGTGTACAGTTGTAATAGTCAGTAAATTCAGCATCAGAAGAAACTGAAATGGAAAAAATAAACCAAAA
>JANZLC010000009.1:18244467-18259644 GCA_026413385.1 Erythroxylum gracilipes
AACCCCATTTTCACTTCTAATTATCATTAACATGCTTCATTCAACAAATCAAGAAGGGTTAGACCTCAAACTTACTTGTTTTAGCCTCAAAGTCTTCAAAATCTTCAAACTCTTCAAGGATCTCCAAACCCTAACTCTTCTCCTCTTCATCCACGACATCTTCTTCATTTTTTTAAGCCAAACAATCTATTCTTCTTCTTTTTATACTCTTAATAAGTGTGCAATGTCCATTTTGCCCCTTGCCTAATGCCTTATGACTTATACCCTTAAGTGTCTTGCCCAATTTGCCCTTGGTTCATTCTTACAACATTTAATACTTCAATTCAATTAATCTATGTCATACAAATCCCACTAACCTTGACATGAATAATAGCTCCAAAAATAAATCCATCAAACCTCATAATTCATTTAAATCATGCTTAATTCCTCAAGGAAATTTCGGGGGCCAACATAATCAGTATCCAAAATATCCTCAAGTACCTCAAGTCTAAGGGTACTTGGACCATTGCTATAATAAGATTATCACTGACATTATAATAGAACATCCATATGGTAATCTCATGGTAGGTCATCCAATGTACTTACTACCTCTAGTAAGCATTCACATCTTAACTCTAAACATCTCATGTTTACAGTTTCTGAGATTTACTGCTTGATCAAATCAAGGAGTTTGACATGTACTAGTCTATCTGGATTAACGATGTCCAATCTTAATCCTATGACTAGGGATAATTTAGATACTGTCATAATTGCACATGATACGAATCTTAGTAGTATGATCACATTATGATTACTTTCATACTATGTCATATATGATGGACTTTATTAATTTGCTTATAGATCAATATCAATTCATAAACAATGAACACCAAATTAATGAAATATTCCTTTCTTTATTATTGAAAATAAAGTCTATACATAACTTTGTACATAACGCGCCAAAAGTGATTGCCTTTAGGGCACTACTCTAACACGTTTTAGGGAGGTTTAAATTGTTAATTATGATTTGAATAGAAAATCTAACACTCACTGAGCTCATTTAGCTCACACTCTCTTTTCTGTTTTTAAATGAAACCTTTCAGGTGCACACTCAGGGACTTCAGTAGCAGAGATTTTACCTCACAAGTAGTCAACTTCATCACGTGTTGTTATGTAGGCATTTTTTACTTGCAAATGTCTTTGGGAACATTTGCATTTTCATGAATATTTTTTGGACTATATTTTGTTTAATGAAAGCATGTATATGAATATTTTAAAGTTAGATGCATGAATATGTCGGAGCTTTTTTTTAAGATTATTAAAGTGACTGTTGAGATTGCTTGTGAATGAACTTAAAGTCCAAAATTGTAGTGGGGATTTTGAGATGATTATAAAAGTATTTTTGAACTTTTACAATGACTTGAAAATTTTAGGAAGGTCAAAATGCAATCGTTGTACTGCTGAATATTTTTTAAAGAATACTCCACTGCTTTTGTCTTTTAATGTTAAGTTAAGGCTTTTAGGTTAAAAAGGACAATAGGCTTAGCTCCACGGGAGCCTTCCAGTTAGATCAGATATCGACTGGAGGGCTACTACGGGGTGTCTGGCAGGCTGCCTAGTCATTTCAGGATATGAGCCTCTCAATGTTGATATCAGAACTCCACTTTTAAAAATGGGTTGCCTCCTTTTTGTTTTAACGTTTTTACGTTGTTTTAAAAGTGAGTTGACCTATAAAATCATCTTTTATCTCCTTAGACAAACTTAGGTTCATTTAGTTTTGACTATTTCCTCGTGGGATCAACGTCTTTGATAATACAATGTATGATCCATATACTTGCCAATATTAGGGGTTTTATTAGAGGTAAAACTTGCTTAACAAAGATTTAAAGAGAATTCATATACTCTAACTATAAGGTTTTGAAGGAAAAAAAATTGATTTTCAAATTGTGAAAATCTATATATAGTTTCAATTAGGAATTAAGGTATTAGTATAAGATATTTGATTCTCTTATCAGAAGCCTTAGATACAATATTCTTAATGTAGACCCTTATATATTTTTCAAGAGGTTTAGTGATAATCATTCCATTATTTTTTTGCTAGACAATATATTTAGTGTAGGCTCTAAAAGATCATATTAAAAAATTGAAGCCAGTTGGCTAATAATAGGAAGTACTTGAAACTAACAAACAAAATTTTAAGGATATAAATTTACCAAGATAGAAATAACTTGTAATTTGAATTTTTAAGAAAATTTATTTAAAGAATATTAAAAATTCTTTAATATTTAAAATTGTAAATTAAATTCTACCTCTCTTCATATTAATTTGATGTAATCATCTAGTATGAGCCTTGACAATGAAGATGAGAGGATGAAGATGCCTTAATTACTATATACCTCAATAGTGGATGTTTCATGTTCACCATAATTTGTGTAAGACCAAAATTTAAACATGCAATGAGAGTGGTTAATCGATACATGGTAAGTCCTGTTATAGAGTAATCTAATGTTATAAAGAGGATCTTATGATACATTAAGGAGACCTCTAATTTTGAATTAAAGTATGGAGTAAACTTCATTGTTAGTAAAGGTGTTGACTCTGTTATGCAAGTGATCTTGATAAAAGCAATTCCATTATGTTATATGTTAACACTTATAGGTGGCACCATAACTAGGTTTCAAAACTAAAATTAGTTGTGGCTACATAAATAACATCAATAAAAATATCAAGTAGTTACACAAGAAAATAAACAAATAACATAATTATAACCAATATTAAAAGAATTTGAGTATGTACAAGATAATATTTTCTTGTTTTATGTGTTAGGAAATTGGGTTGGATATGATCTCTCACGTAGTGGAATAATTATGAAACATTTTCATATTAATTTTCTAAATGCCAAGATCACTTAAAATTCTATAAAATGATTTATAAATCATAATAAAGTATTAATTGAAACTTTTACCTTATTCCAAAGCTTCATCATTTTCTTCTGTATCCATTAAATTGTTTTTAAAATCGGTCCACCTCAATCACTATAGTCACAAAAGTGTCCGACCTCTATCGGTATCCAAAAAATAAGTTAAGAGAACTCTTTAACTATTTGAGAAAGGGTTAGGTAAAGACCGCTAGCTCCTTTAGAGCTTAAGCCTATTCATAATAGGTTTTAAACATTATAGTAATTTAATTAAAATTAAATTCTAATATTAATTAAAATATAATTAAAATTACAAGTAATTCTAATTATATAAGCCCAAATAAGATCCAATATCTCATATTGATCCTTATTTATTAAATATCTCATATTTAATCATAAAGTGTCTCAAACTTTACAATCAGGTCCAATTTGATTAAAACACTTTTCTCTCTTCAGCTTGTCATTTGTGTGTGACCTATTAGGTTCCTAGGATTAGGTAAATTGAACTTATTTAGTATCTTAATTATCTAATTAAATAGTTTATATCTTTAGATCAAGATTGCATTTAGCAACTCATCATAACCAGTTTTGAAGAACCTTTTTATGCATTTTTTATATAATTTGGTCATTTTATCATATAATGTTCTAATTAGTCGTAGAGTTTGGAATTAATGTCTACTTTATTTTAAGTCCAATTATGTTAGAAATCTATCATTAGAAATTAATTCTATTAATAACATTTGTAGACTATTATAAAGCATCATTCGACCTTAGTCAAGGATTTTCCAATTCAATTATAATCAAGAAAAGTGGAACATTATCCTTAATTACTTTAGGGTGATGAATCTTATATTAATCACTCAAATGCCTCCATATGGTTTGTGTTATATCTAATGACTACCGATTGATCTACCATTGAATAGAGTAGGTCATAAGTAGTATCAAAATATAGCAATCCTTATACAAGATAACTTTGAAGATCTCAAATTAAAGGATCACTTATACAATCATCACAATAAGAACTTCTATAGACATACAAGTAATGTTCACAATGGATTTCTCATATGAGGTTAATTTAGTAAACTTGCTCTCTAACAAGCACCCACACGTTTGTTTAAGTATCTCCATACTTTAGCCTACAAGATCAAATACTTCCTTCATAGGAAAAAAATATAACATGTGTTAGTCTTTTTACGTTATATTGATGTCCAGTCTCAATAGAATAATAACTATGATTAATTTAGGGATAATACATAAATGCATTATGAATCTTATAATTTTAATCTCATCATAATTTCAATTTCAATTGTAATGTATATTTATCTTATAGACTTTATATTATATACATCTAAGTATGTATAAGATAAAGAATGCCTTGAAATTATTATCACTTAACTATAACCATCTGATTGGCTGTAAGGCATAAACTAACAATAACTAACTTACACTACGCTAATGGTGATATCTTATACCATATCATCATATAATGATCATATTACTGCTGGGATAGTGACTTATTGAGAGAATTCTACAAGATTCTCTATAGGGAGCACTTTTTTAAATCTTACAACTTTCATTTTAATTATCATTATAATAACTACCTAAATATATACCTAGATCTTTGATGAGACCTTAGCTCCTTTTACATGTATAAAGGCTCTAATGTTCTATAGAACATTGGTATCTTGAACAATAGAACTATATCAGGTTCATTAAAGAACTTATTGATCCAAATAATCATTTTCACTAAATGACAAATGTATAAAGCTTAATTAACAACAATTGCTCCATTGGAACCTTGCCATCTTAAAATAATATTATTCTAAGTAAAATATACCTTAATCGAGACTTACTTCTAAAGTTAATTTCCATATAATCTTGAACTCAAATATTAACTCATAAATAGAATAATGGATATCTTTAATACTTCACAAGTATTAGATCTTAAATACTAAACACCTTTAGTATATTATCCATATACTTAAACTAGAATTAGTAAACAACTTTGATATATATCTATATAGATTTAATTCCTAGAATTAAGTTGTTACATTTTCTTATCTAACAATAGTTGTTCTTGAGTAATTATATTTTCATCAATTAAAAATGTGAAATTATTTTTCTCTGTGAGTAATATGTCCTTGTAAACTCCTACTAAAGAGGGAAACTATACTCACATTGACCTTCTTGCTGACTTGATAAATCCATAATCATCTCTAAAATAAACTCTTTTAATTTATCATAAAAGTGAATATTTTAACATCTAGTATCTTTTTAACTATACATCAAATGTATCAATAAAGGCACTAGTTTTAATTGGATGAATTGTTATAAGATTTAAACTTTTCAAATTTGATCTTACTTCCACTACTTATCTTGAGAACTGTTCTCCTATGAGTGTTCATTGAAATAAATAATTTGTTCAATAGGTCTATAAGATTACATCTAACCTTTTGAATATCTCAAAACCTTTTATTATCTAATTTAGTTCTAAATTTATTAGACAATACATGCTTCAACTAAGCATCATATCCCTAAATCATTAAATTTGACTCTTTTAAAGTCTTAGCATTCCATAGCTAATATGAAATCTTACTAATTAATTTAATTGGAACTACTAAAGTTAAATTATAATCCTAGGCTTAACTATAGAAGAAAAAGATATTGCATCATACAATATATCATAATGTATATTCCCCCATACATAAATCCATACTCTTATGAAATATAGTTATGGAGATATTCACTAAAGAATCTTATTTTTTATAGATAACCAAAAATTCAAAACTTGCCATATCTATTTCATGAAGTGCTTCAGCATTCTCAATGCTTAATTTCTACTTAAATTTAAATAAGTTATACTTTTTTAAAAAATTAAATCAATATTTTGTTTAATACATATGATTATATCATATAAATTCATTAGTAATATAATGAAATACAAGTATCATCTTTTTATGAATTGTTATCATATCAAACACATCACATGTATAAGATTTAATAATTTAATTCCATCATCATTCTTTCACAAAATATTGATTTGGTTATTCTTCAACTTAACAAGTTTCATATAATTCACAATTAAAAGTTTACATATATCCTTGTATGTAACTTTGTGATTCTCATCATTCTGATTTAACCAACATGGTATAAAAAGATAGTCTTAGTTATCCAACTTTATGTTCTTGCCTTTATGTTAAGTGTAAGTCTCTTTGATCCCACACATATAAAGTATTTCTATAAGCTTGGATCACTACTTTTGCTTAACAATTTATTCTTATCGTGCCTTAAACATTGCAATAATGTTGAATCTAAATTCAGTACCAAATAATTATAAGCATGAACTAGAACTATATATGATATTTATCATACCATGTATAGGAAAGAAAAATCATGTAATTATTTCTTTAAATGATAACTATTATCATTATATAGCAAAGCATTAAATTGATTTCCATGTTTATGCTTTTAATAGGCAAAATTGAGTGCAACAATTTCATCAAGGTACTATATCTTTGAGCTCTACTTTATACAAAATATTGCATCTTGCTATCATGGTGTTGACATGCATCTTACATGGTTCCATCAAAGTTTTTAAGATATCTGTCAACTTAAAATGTTATCAAATTTTGTCATTTATATGATATTGATATATCTATAAAACTTTAACAACAAATCTTCAACATGGATTAATACAAATATTGTATAATAGACATATAACTTTTCTATCAAACTTTGAGAACTCTTCTCAAATATAATCTATGCCTAAGAATTTAAGTTCATTAACTTAATATCAACTATACTAAACAAGTAAATTTTACTCAAAATAAAATATAAATGTAAGAAAAACAAGTATTAGTTATATGCCAAGACTACCAAATAAGATTAAGACTTTAATCTTGTACTTGGTTACTCCTACTATTTTATTCGAAATAATAGCCTTCACTACTATTCAGAAAGATTACTCTAATCCTTCTAGTGGACTAGGATCTCATTCAAATTTAGTTGACCTTGAGTCACTCAACAATCCAACTAAACTTAAATTTGATAGATAACAACTTTATCAATCATATCTTATATAACTCTTAGAATTATTAGGTGAAAACTCTTGTCAAAATATATCTTATATGTTATTCCTAAATTTACCTCTAAATTCATATGGTCATGAGTCACTCATCCAAATCATATAAATTTAGTTAATTAAGACCCAATAGTTTAAGATAAAATATATTCAAGTTAAAGGGGCCTTGACTCACTCAACAAGCCTTACAATAAATAGACCTATAATTTTATTCTTAAATAATGGAAGGTAACAATCATGTTTTCAAATTGTACTTAATATTTTAACGAGGGATTTAATTTTAAATAATTTCATCAAACACAAAATTGTAAGTAAAATATCACACATATAAAACATAAAATTTAACATGCATCCAATATTTATATATATATCAAATATATAAATAAAGTATGCAACTTAGAAGCACATAATAAAATTATATGCATAAAATAACAAGCTTTGTTTCATTCTAGTTATTGATCTTCAAAATCTAAAATAATATTTCCAACTCCATAGATAATTAGATAAGATTAAACTCATAGATTCCTAAATAAATTAAATTTTATTCCAAATATAATTTTTATTTGATTTGAAAACAATTTTCAAATTCAATTGGAAAATATTTCCCATTTTCTTGAATCCTTTAACAAATTTTAATCAAAAATAATTTTTAATGAATTATGCTTCTCACTCATTATAATTTAGAAAAACTCATTTTTCAAAATTAAATAAATAACACATTCTAATCTAATTAGAAATTTATTTCTACTCTCATTAGAAATAAATCTTATTTACTTAGAAAAATATTTTCCAATATTAAAAGAAACGGTTTTCAAAATTAAATAAGACATCTTTAATTTAATTGAAAAGTTCTTCATACTATTTATTTAGAGATTAATTTCTTAATTAACTAGAAAATCTTAATCTTTCTTTATTAAGTTAGAAAACAAAATTTTAAAAATATTAAAGAAAGCTCTTTTTCTTAATTGATAAATGAAAATGCTTTTCAGATTTTAATCAAGAAAATTGTCTTTTCTAAGAAATCAAGAAACTTATTATTCATACATAAAGAAATAATAGAATAATAATACTCTAAATAAATAAAAAATTAATTTATTTGAATCAATTGAAATAAATAAATTTAATTAATAAACACCTTTCATAATTACTTAATAAAATATTTTCCTTAATTTAAAGGAATCTTATTAATTAATTTTAATCTAATTAAAAATAATTAATTCTAATTTTAGAAACTAATTTTTTAAAATTAATTAGGAATCAATATAATTGTTAATCTTAATCATATTAAGAAAAATAATTACCTTAACTTTGAAATTAAATTTTGATTTAAAAATAATTTTAAAATTATGATTGTAATATACCTTGGAATTTGTCTTGGAATACTATATTCCAAACCATAGATATAACTTTGTATGTTTGGATTAATTTGATCTTATTATTCTACACTTGATGAGCTTATCATTGTATCTAAACAAGTCTTAGTCTAAATTAAAAATACCTTATTCTTACCCTAGAACAACCCTAACCTTATTTCCAAACAATAAATATTCTAACCCTAGAATAGTTTTTTCTGTGTTTCTAAACAACCCATCTACATTCTTTTAGAAACACTCATTTCTAAGACTACCAAGTTGCCGCCACCTTGCTCATGTTTGTAGCCATCGGGATGTGTCCAGTAGTTGCCGCTCCCGCTATTGCCAAATGTCATTAGCTCCAACAAATTTCCAGGTGGCGCCATTTCATGCTACAACATTTTGAAGCTTGCGCCACCTCCACACCTCAACTGTCTTCTTGAGAAGCTGTCGCAGATGCTGCCTTCCAGTCACGTCTCCTATATGCTTGTGCCGTGGCGTTCATGCAGTGGCGACTTCTCTAGCAGCCTCCTCGCTAGCCAACTGCCACGCTTCATGTTTGAAGCGTCCCCATCAGCATCACATGCTGTATGAAACAAACGTCGTCGCTATGTCTACAGCTTCTCCGAAAGTTAGCGACAATCGCCTCTCTTCGCGCCTGCTAACAACCACGTCCCAATCTACCACTAGTGTTTCAGACATCGACAACTCCAACAACAGTTGCCATCAAGTTCTTCGACCAAGAAAATTCAACCGGCCACCAAATAACAAAATACAACCAATTTTTTCTTCAATCACTACCAGCGGTTAGGGGTTTGCAGCAACTCTTCCAGATTCAACACAATAAGAAATCCAGAACAATTCTAGGTTTAATATTGTTTTTAAATCTAAACTATTTGGATTTTCATAAGTAGGATTTTTGGATTTCTCAAATTACAATCGTTCTGTAATTGGTTGATCAAATCTAAACCTGATTAGGTTAGGTTTTTAATTTCAATCAAACAATTGAATTAAGTTATAGAATTAAAGTCACTGATACCACTATCAAAAAATCAGGCTAAGATTCATTAGAATTAACAAATATTTAAAAATGTTAAATTGATTTTCATTTATCTTTAATTATGTGATTAAACAATTATCTTTAATTCTCTAATTAACTAATTTATATTCATAGATTAAGATTTACGTCTAGCAATATATTATGATCATCCAAATATTTAGGAATATTAAAGTGATTTTGATTAATCTTTTTGTACATAATTTTTATATATTATTCAATATTTTATTATATAACATTCCAATTGGACATAAAGTATGAAATTAATGTCTACTCTATTTGAGTACAATCATGTTAGTTTTCTACCGTTAGTAATTGATTATATTAGTGACATTTGTAAATTATTTACAAAGAATTATTCCACCTTGATTAATGATTTTTTTGAGTCAATTCTAATAAGGAACAATAAAATATTCTCCTTAATTAGTTTAGGGTGATATATCATATATTGATCATTCAGCTACCTTCGTATAATTTATATTACATCCAATGACTATTGACTGAGTTACTCTTAATTAGAATATGTCATAGGCAGTATCATTATATAACAATCCTTATACAAGATAATTTTGAAGATCTCAAATGAAATGATCATTTATACAATCATCATAATGAAAATTTCTATAGACATACAAGTAATGTTTCAAATGAATTTCTCATATGGGGTCAATGAATTTGTTCTCTAATAAACACCCACTTATTTATTTAAGCATCTCCATACTTTAGCCTGTGAGGTTGATTATTTTCTTCATAAGAAAAAACATGACATGTGCTTTTTTATATTATATTAATATTCGGTCTTAATAAAACAATAATCAGAAATAATTTAGGGATAACACATAAATGTAATATTAATCTCATAATTATAATCTTATCATAATTTCATTTTTAATGTATACTTATCTCATATACTTTATCATATATATCTAAGTATATATACGATAAAGAATATTTTTAAATATGTCACTTAACTGTAACCAACCAATTGATTGTGGGGCATAAACCAACATTATGATAGTTAGAGTATTTTGTATTTAACAAAGAATCCACTCTTTCATTTAAAAATCAAGCACATCTTCGAGTTTAGATTTACTTCTATCCATGAGAAAATGGAGTAGGAACTACATAGATGCAAAAAGTTCATAATAAACATAATATAACATATTTTATGAAAAAATTGTTAATACCAATAAGTTTCTTTGGCTTTCAACCTTTTATAATTTGATAGAAATGTAAGCAACACAGCAATGACAAAATATGTAGAATGACATGAAGATTGATTGTTCTCAATTGAATTTCCAAATGGGAGACTGAAGTAAAATTATATATTTGGGTGGTAATAAAAAAAACTAAAACCATATATTATGAGTTGTTGTTAAAGGGAACAAGTATGTGGTGCAAGTATATGTAGAATGACTTAATTAGATCTAGTAAAAATGAATGATTAAAATTAGTTGGGTCAAAATATAAATAATCACACAATTTCTTTTTCTAAACATCAAAATTCCCAAACATTTTAAAAGTTGAGAACTTGAGAGAAATTTTATATTCCTATATTATTTATAATATATAATGAATGGATAATAAAATAAAAAATTAGAGGGGTAAAACTTCTAACTCTGATTTTTTATCTTGTCCATTATTCTAACTTTAACGAGTTACAATCTTATTTTATGGAACCTGATTTTCTCAACACATAGCCTACAGAAAACACGGATTCAACCATCGTATGATCTAGCTTCTTCATGTTGAGCATCTTATATGTACGACATTAGATCTCTAGCAATGGCCAAGATTTAGATGCTGGACGCTTGATGAAACCAAAGAATTGGAGGGTTGGTGATTCCGAAGAACTATTCTGAACTGTGCCGGCTTGTACTCGGTTGTCTATTTTTGTGAAGTTCACATGTTTCCCACTGCAAACATAAAAGATTAGAATAGATTCTGCAGCAGTTGAAAATGCAAACATTGAGGAGAATTTTCTTGGATGGATAGATATGCTTAATAAGACTTTGCTTCACTTTGATATGCAAATTTAGTAGTTGACTTTGCTACGTAGTACACTGAATGACCTAAAAATATCTGGGAATAGGCATACCGAGTCGTATGAAGAAAACGTGAGCGACATGTCGCACATGGGAGGCAGCCCACTAGGGACACTTACCAAGGCATTAATGCTGGTTGAAAGGAAATAAAAGCTGTAACCATAGGGTAGGAGTACAAAACAATGGGTGATGTGATGAGATGTGGTGTAGGGGGGAATCTCTCTGGATTTCTCCAAAGATAATGCAGTCAATTCAAAACACACTATTGTATGACAAACCACATGATGTGCTTAAGGTTTCTTGTGAGTACAGATCTTCTCTCCAGTTTTTATGATATTTATTATTTCTAGTAAATCTCAGTTATTTATTTATGTGAACTCTATATTTATTTATGTGAAGCTCACGCAGGGCTCGCACAAATAAATAACTGAGATTCACTAGACACAATAAGACACCATAAAACTGGATAGAAGATCTTGTTCCGTTTCTTGTGGCCCTCTCAACTTATGCAAGGCCATTGCATTGAAACCAGATCCTCTGTCTAGTTTTACCCTGTTTTATTCTGTCTTATGCAATTTCAGTCATTTATTTTGTGAGATCCATACGGACCCTATGCAAACCCTACATAAATAAATAGCTAAGATTTATTGGACACAATAAAATACTTTAATATTAGACAAAGGATCTGAACTCCATTGCATTGTGAAAACACCATGATTTTGCTTAAATTAACAAAAAAAAGCTTCCACCATGTCATGTCAAATGCCCTTTGCTTTTTACTAAATACAGGGATACCTCATATTTGCGCATCTTTTTAATTGATAAAAATTTATATTTTTATCTTTGAAATATATATTAAATAAATCATTGAACTTATCTAAAAATTAACAACTTAAAATCAAATAGTGCTTACAATTGTGTTATATTTGTTAATTTTCGTTTTTATAAAAATACAAATTATCCCTTCTTTGGTTGTAAAATTGACTCTTCTGACATTGATCCGTAACCAACAACTCCAACTTTGAGAATCTCTTGTTCTTCGGTTGAGTTAGGTTGCTGTATCTGTCTGCTCTTTTGACGTGTGAGCATATCAAAGGAGACGTCTTCCACAAGATGAAGCGTGCAATATATTTGATCGAGAAAGCAAAATCTCAAAATGCAGTTTTTACTCCATATGTGCTCTCCTACGCATAAATACCAGAAAAGTGGCAGAGAGTCGACATTTCAACTTGACAATGCATATATCAGAATCCACTCCCTGAATTTTTTTTTAAAAAAAGCAACAAATCTTACTGTGCTTCAACTTGCCATTGGAGCCAGCCAATGCAAGCGGGAAACGTGGAATACATGTACCAATAGTCTAGGAAAGCTAGGTTCTTTGAACATCTGGATGCCAATATTGTCAAGAAACTGCTAGCAATAACATTAATGTTATGTGTTCAGAGTCTGGCAGACAGGAAGGGAATGCACAAACACTTATTCAATGAAAAAAGTTGGCCCTGTAATGTGGAGGATGGACCCTTTTCAATCTTTATCTGATTGATTTCGGTACCTTATAATGTATGGAATATAAATGTTTGATTCAGCTTTTCCTAGCTTATTAGCTGTAACTGATTGAAGATTCAGGTGGGAAGTAGCAGTTAGATCGCAAGTCGCATTCGATACTTCGTAGACCATGCTTAGTCGTCTGTTATTCTTTAAATGCCTAGATGTGGTTATCCAATATATATATAGTTGGGAAGTACAAGGGAACAACTAGTCATATGGCTCGTAAAGTTTACGTGCGCAGTGTTTTGGTCTGTGTTCTTATGAGTATGCCAGGACTAACTTATACCGTAGAAGCTAGAAAGTAAAGAAAAGGCTCCTGTTCATGTCAGGACTGGGATAGGTGGTGAGGAGACATGTTCGACCCTTTTCCATCCATCGACTAATTAGTATCATGAATCTAAGCCAAAACTCGCCGTTATCTCAACTTTTATTAATGTTATTGTTAGCTGGTTAATCTCTCGCATTATAATATGATGGATTCAAAATGGCAAGTGCATTTTTATCCAAGTATACACTTTGGGGGATGCTTGCGGATCTCATGATGGTGGAAGAAGAACTCGTAAGCTAAAGTCATTCCATATATCATCCAATACGCAAATGCATTCTAATATCTTTGGAGCATAAAGTTTCCCCCTTATTTTCTATCTTTTCATGATGGACTTGTGCATTTTCTTCCCAAGTCGGTAAATCCTTGGCCAATTAAAGTAAAGATTCTTTATAGTATTTGGCACTATAATTAACATGAGCCATTTCCATAATTCTATGTTAATGCTAGTGGGGTTAACCTAGATAGGACTTTGACAATTTCCTGATGACGACCCTATAATGAGACTTTAATAAAATGCTGATACTGATTCTTGGGTCTTTGCTTTTCAGCCTCTACCACTCCTTTGGCAGATTAATCGGGTAGTGAGCTGTTGCTTTGTGGATATGGCTACTAATTCTGACTAATGACGCCAACTTATAGTGGACCTGAAAGCGATACAATACCAATTGGGTTACATAAATTCCTTTCAAATTCAATGTAACTAAATCTGATGGTTCCAATAAAAATCTCATGTTAATATCATATTTGTTAATTATTAATTAAAAAAAAAACTATTGCCTTCTGAATCAAGCATCTCCCATTTTAGGATGGCGACTTGATATAAGTTGAAGAGTTATTATTATTTCTTTTTGCAATGGAGAATCGAAAATGGAAGAAGTAGGTGCACCAACATATACATGAGATAGGCATAGAGTTAAGCTTATCCAATGTAATTCACTAAAAGTGATGCATTTCTCGTCCATTAACATTTTTGTCCAATAAGACACGGCCGATTCATCTGATATCATAATTTTCTCTTTGGATAGAAAATGGTCTACTGGCTTTGCATCAAGTCAAAAGCATATTTATAAACCATTTTCCATGATGACGAGAATTACAGATTAATAACATTCGTTGAATGAGCGTTTGGTCCTGGGAGAGGAACGAAACCAAAGCACTTAATAATAAAAAACATCCTTTACAAGTCTGATCGGACCATTTTGGAATAATTGCAAACTAAAATTGAACCAAAACTGCGAGTGAAATAGTGACTCTGCCTTAAGCCAATAGTTCATGGACACTTCATGTTTGGAAGCAGATAAACCCGAACTTAAAATTCGGGACATGATCCTTTGTCCCATTTTTTATGTATCAACTATGTCATATTTGATCTCAACTATTTATTTTGGTGGGTCTCATATAAATAAATAGTTGAAATCAAATGAGACAAGATTGATACATGAAAAATGAGAGAGAGGACCTGAGAGGTTAAAATTTATGTAAGGCACATAGACAATTTTAGCTCACAATTTTCTTATTTTTTTGAAGTTAGGCCCAATTTAAGCCCAAAACATGATAAGCTTGTCTTCAATGGCAAGCGCTCTCTTTTTAGAGGGTGTTTAGAATGGTATGAATTAAATTCAATTCAAGTGTTTGGAAATAGAAAAAAGGATGAGTTCAATTCATATATGAATTGAATCCTATCATCCTTTATAAATTGAATTCACCTGAAAAACATCATAATTGAATTACGAACTGGGACTTTAATTCTTCTTTTGAACGTTGAAAATGTCCTTCCAATAATACTCATCTAATTCTACCATATATCATAACATTGTATGTGTATGTGGTTTGTTCAATAATTGTGTAGAAAGGTGGTTTCCGATGTTTA
>JANZLC010000009.1:18268043-18280580 GCA_026413385.1 Erythroxylum gracilipes
CGAAAAATATTTCATTACCTTTATTGATGACTTCTCACGATATGGATATGTTTATCTGCTGCATGAGAAGTCTCAGTTTGTGGACATCCTAGAGGTGTTCATTAATGAGATAGAAAGGCAGTTAGATAGAAAAGTAAAGATGGTGAGGTCTGATAGAGGTGGTGAATATTATAGAAAATTTGATGAAAGTGGACAATGTCCAGGTCCATTTGCAAAGTTTCTTGCCATCGAGGCATATGTGCACAATACACAATACCTGGTACACCACAACAAAATGGTGTAGCTGAAAGGAAGAATCGTACTCTTATGAAAATGGTTAGGAGCATGTTAAGTAATAGTACTATACCTTTATCATTGTAGATGCATGCATTAAAGCCCGCTGTATATCTGCTAAATAGGATTCCTAGTAAGGCAGTTCCTAAGACACCTTATGAACTGTGGATAGGAAGGAAACCAAGTTTATGACACCTTCATATTTAGGGTTTTCCGACAGAAGTAAGGCTGTATAATCCATATGAAAAGAAGCTTGATGAGAGAACCATTAATGGTTATTTCATCGGCTATCCTAAAAAGTCAAAGGGATATAGATTTTATTGTCCTAACCATAGTACGAGAATAGTAAAGTCTGGTAACGCTAGGTTCATTAAGAATGGTCAAATCAGTGGGAGTGGAGAATCACGAAAAGTGGATATTCATGAGAATCGAGTATAAACTACTCCAAGATGAGTAGACACTACCACATCAGATGTGATTCCACTGGTTGTTATTCCTCTTATTGCATCACAGATATGCAATATACCAGAACAACAAATTAATGTTCCACTTCCACAAGTTAAACATATTAATGACGAACTAGCTAATAAGGATCAAGTTACAAATGATCAAGTAATGTCACAAGACATAGCATTACGAAGGTCTGTAAGGAAAAGAAGACCAGCTATCTCAGGTGACTATGAAATTTACTCACTTGAACATGAGTGTGACTTAAGCATTGATAAAGATCCAGGCTTATTTAAACAAGCCATGGAATGTACCAATTTTGGAAAATGGTTCAATGCTATGAAAGAAGAGTTGAAATCAACGGATGATAATAATGTCTGGGAATTAGTTAAGTTGCTAGAAGGTGCAAAACAAGTGGGTTGTAAATGAGTCTTTAAAACCAAACGAGACTCACAAGGCAACATTAAAAGGTATAAAGCCAGATTTGTTGCCAAAGGTTACACTCAAAAGGATGGTATTGACTATAAAGAGATCTTTTCTCCAGTTTCAAAGGACACTTTAAGAATTGTTATGGCACTGGTGGCTCATTATGATTTAGAGCTTCATCAAATGGACGTAAAGACTACTTTTTTAAATGATGACTTGGTTGAAGAAGTTTATATGGATCAACCAGAAGGTTTTAAAACCACAGGAAGGGAACAATTAGTGTGTAAAGTAAAGAATTCAATATATGGACTGAAACAAGCTTCCCGACAATCGTATTTTAAGTTTAATGATATCATTACGTATTATGGCTTTGTAGAGAACAGTGTTGACCAGTGTATCTATATGAAGGTTAGTGGGAGCAAGTTCATTATATTAGTCCTATATGTTGAAGATATCCTTCTTGTTGCTAATAATGTGGTTTTGTTACATGATGTAAAGAATTTTCTTTCTAATAATTTCGAAATGAAAGATATGGGTAAGGCATCCTATGTGATAGGAATAGAAATATTCTAGAATAGATCACAAGGATTGTTAGGATTGTCTCAAAAAGGTAATATAGAGAAAGTATTAGAAAGATTTCAAATGGAAAAATACTCTGCAGGGATAGTTGCAATTCAGAAAGGGGACAAATTTAGTCTAATGCCATGTCCACAAAATGATTTAGAACATAAAGACATAGAGTCTATTCCTTATGCATCAGTAGTTAGGAGCTTAATGCATGCTCAAATATGCACTAGGCCAGATATCAGTTTTACTATTGGAATGCTAGGCCAATATCAAAGCAATCCTGAAATGGACCACTGGAAAGCTGCAAAGAATGTCCTTAGATACTTACAAGGAACCAAGGACTATATGCTCACATATAGAAAATCAACCCATCTCGAAGTGATAGGTTACTCGGATTCAGACTATACCTATTATGTAGACTCACGGAAATCTACATTCAGCTATATGTTCTTATTAGCTGGAGGAGTAGTTTCATGGAAAAGTGGAAAGCAGTCCATCATTGCTACTTCTACTATAGAGGCTAAATTTGTGGCGTGCTTTGAGGCCACAGTTCATGGATTGTAGTTGCGAAACTTTATCTTAAGTTTTGGTCTTGTCGACATTATTACCAGATCGTTAAGAATTTATTGTGATAATTCCATAGCTATTTTCTTTTCAAAGAATGACAAATATTTAAAGGGTGCGAAACACTTGGGTTTGAAGTATTTGTCAATGAAAGAAGAAGTGCAAAAACATAAAGTGTCAATTGAGCATATTGGTACTGATCTCATGATAGCAGATTCGTTAACGAAAGGCTTACTGCCCAAAACATTTATTAGTCATGTTGAATGGATGTGCCTTATAGATAAGTCCTTGTTAGCATGAAAGTCTAACATGTATATATACATATCATTATCTTGCTCGAATTGTTATGACACTTGTGAATTCAATTATAGTCATATGTTTTTGCTCACTTACTGGTTATCCATATTATGTTGTATACTATAATTATTATTTGTGAGATAATAATTACAGAATTACCCACTTAAAGTTTTATGAGTTGAGTTGATTATCTAATACATGGAAAGAATCATTTTGTATAACTTGTGACCGCCATGATTCCATCATCTTAATTCACTTAAGAATGAATTGATCGATTCAATGTATTGTGTGCACTTAAAATTTTATTGTTGAATCACTAGTCGTAACATGGGCCAAGTGGGAGATTGTTAGAATATTTAATGACCCTTGTGACTTATAGATTTGAGTCTCATGAAAAGTACCCATGATAATGGTTATTGGGTATTAAATAATGGATCTTAAATGGGTCAACGACCTTTTTCCTCTCTCTTTCAATATCCAAATGATATGTTGGTTGGTGGTGCTAAATAAGTTTTAAAAACTTATTAAATAGTGATAATTCTGAACCATTGAAGAAACACATTAAAAAAAGAAGAAGAGAGGAAATAAACTTGTATCAAGAACATCAATATCTTACGAAAAACAATCATGGATACAGGTACGCAAAAATCAATCGATCTATAAATGTCTTACAATAAAATTTGTAATCCTTGGTGGGTTCTTTATGTATATGTATGCGTACTCTTCAATTAATTTTGTGTTTAAGTTTAAAAGATAATAACATTTCATAGGATTAATTATTAAAAAAATTTCAATCTTTCCTCAACTTTCAATTATAGTCCAAAATTTTAAAAAGGACAATTTAATTCTTAAATTTTCAACTTTTCCTAATTCTAGCCCGACGTTAGTATCTCTATTAAATTTGCTAATGTGACTCACTACGTATTCTAGAAACCCTAAAAATTTATACATGTCAGACCTAATCAAACTAACTAATTAAGATTAACTAAATTACGTCGTTTAGTTAAAAAGTTTCAGGATCATTCTTGGTTCATATATTAGAGTCAGATTCTTGTAGATATACAATGTAATCATTAGTAATAGCTAATTTTCTTGTTCTAATAGATCTCCTTAATTATTACACCAACAATTAGGGTTGCTGTAGCTAAACCCTAATAATTAATCACTAAAATATTTTATCCAAAATTCTATTCACAATGCAAAATATAAACATAATAATTATTTGATTCGTGATGAACGTTTGCTCAAATATAATTTCAACACGTAATAAATCAATTCAACTCAATTGGCAGAAGCTCACCATGCTCCTCGTATGGGCACAAGTTTGAGCCTTAGCCACTGCATCAGAATTTGGTTTTAATAAACAAATAAAATGATGTTGTTTAATAAAGGGGTCTTCTTCAACTTTCGGCCGGTGGTCGTAATGACCTAGTTTGTGATCTGTTCAGTAACAAACAAAACCAAATCATAAAACATCACAAACCTATTTTTTAAAATATAAAAGCACTCCCAAAATACTTAATTGAACATTTCTACTTTTAATTGAAAAATTAACTTCCAAAACAACTCTAAAATGAAAAATTTTCAATCTTTTTTTTTCAGAATTCGAAATTTTCTAAAAATAAAAACAAGGCCAAAGTTATTGTGTTCTGACACCAAATTTAAGTCAATTCAACATATATTTAATAATAATATAAGCTAAAATAATAAGTTCACTGAATACGGAAGAAATTGAAACCTCTTGATGTATTTTTTAGCATATCTGATTTTACAAATCTATTGAAGTTACATTATTTAACATATCGTTAACGGAATAAATAAATAAAACGAAACTCCATAAGACAAAAGTATTTGGTGTCCATCGTCTCAAACAAGCTGAGTTCAAGAGGAATGTACAAGAGACCAAGCTAAGTTTAATGGATAGAGCTTGCAAACGAATCCAGTCCATTTTGTCTCGAAGTCAACAGATTAAATAAAAGAATTTTCAAGTTTGGGTTCATGTGGTACACCCTGACTCGGACTCGGACTCGAACTTGAACTTTTCAGTATAACCTTCACGATTGCCAGGCTCAAGCTTATAAAAAACTCTGGATCAATCCTGGCCCATTGCCAAGCTTACTAATGGAAAGAGGTGGACGTAATGCTAAATTCTTATATGAATAATAAATCGATTTCTATATCAACTCATAAGCCAACATTTCCCTCTGCCAAACCGAAAAATAAAAAATTTCCATCCCCTATTTGCAATAGAAGACCTTTGCGAAGGCAATGTTTGTGTATCATTTTACTGTTACAACTCTCAACTGTAAAGCAAGCAGATGTGTGTAAAATCCGAAGGCATATCCCATCTACCCAGTAATAAACATGGACATGAGCAAAGAATAAGGAACAAACGGAGTAAAAGAGTACATATTGTGTGGTTTGACCTGTCGAAAAGGATCTTCAATTAGTATTTCCCCATTTGATATATAGTTCTTGGTTTCACAGACAACCTAGGAGCAGCAGCAGCATCCACCAGCATCGATTCAACCACATGAGGAGGCTTACGGGGAAAAAGAGGGATCATCCACCAGCATCGATTCAACCACATGAGGAGGCTTACGGGGAAAAAGAGGGATCAAAGACAAGTGCCTTAAAGCCAAATAACTCGAGCAGTAGAAACCTGGACTCTCAGCTTCATTCCACCACTAACTTGATTTCGCTGCACAAAGGATCATAGATGTTAAGAGCAAGTACATAACTATGTTTGCAAATTGCATTTATGAAGGAGAAACTGCAGTGGCATTATTCTCCAAGATAAAAGAACTCCATAATTTAGAAAGACCACCTCCTCCCGCTAAAAAATGGAATCCTCAACAGACCTATAAAGCCAATTGAGCCAGCACAAACAACTTTAAACTCCACATCCACCTACATCTAAGATGTCTCAGCTGCCCAGAAGGCTTGCCTTATTTTCATGTCAGAAAAACAGCATCTCAGACTACTCTTCCTGGGACAAGAAAGAAGCATACCTCAACTGAAATTAAATCCACCAGAGGGAACAGCACTTTCTCCAAAATTAAATCCAGACTGGGCAGCATCACCTGGCGGCAATGTCTCATTTTCATCATCTTCAACCCAATATGTCTCAAGAATCTTTACTGCTTTCTCATATATATCATTGTTGTCATGACTCTGAAGGTTCTCAATCTTTTCCAACCCCTCGGCATCATCAATCATTTGAGCATACAGATTTACATCTCCTGTGTTGCCTAAACTCTTCTCTGCCTCCCCAACCTTCAGAATATTTTCAAGACCCTCTAAGCAAACTGTGACAATTCGAGGGTCAGGACAAATCAGGAGGTCACAAAATGGCTTGATACACCCCTGACTCACCAGAAACCTATAAAGCACAAAGAAAATCATATCTTTCAACAATGCATGGACCAAGTGTATAACAAGTATACAAATCACAATAGTAGAACTATAACAGAAGTTCATGGACAGATATCTATACTTGATCTGTTCATGTGTGCCACCAGATGTTGCATTTGAAATTGCCCAAGCAGCCTCTTTCTTGATCTCAAATTCAGCATTTTGAAGCAATTGGACAAGGGGGCCAATGATAGCAGCTTCAATTACAGCCTGTGTAATTGCAATATACTTGCCTTCATTGGGTAGGATATGGAAAAAACAACAGAATTTTAAAGCAAGATAACCCACAAAGACATAGTTAGACTAAAGATGCCTTTGGCACATTAATAAATTAACCTGTATCTGATGGACATTCCCAGCAGTAATATTTGAGATTGTCCAGCATGCTTCTTTCTTTATGCTCTTCTTGTAGTTATTTGCCAGTAGGTTCAAAAGGCGTGGAAGAGCTTGATTGTTTATTATAAACTGAAAAAGATCAAAAGAATCAACACATAAATGCAAACTACAAAAATGCATGTTCTCTATATCCACAAAATGTGATCCAAGTTAAAATCATTAGAAGAGGAAGAAAAGGAATATAAGGCAATTTCCTAAAATGGAGGAGTTACATAAACTTTTATATCAGTTTGTATTGCTCAACCAGAAACCTGATTGCTACCTTGAAACATAAAGACTAATAGACCAAAACTCTAAAACTACTATTTATATTCTCAACTTCAATTATCAGTACCAAGGCAATAATCTTTTAGTCCAACACTAGAATGGTAATTCCATATCTGAATCCTCATTCTCTCCCTCTCCCCGTGGATCCCATTGTTTTACTCTTTCCTGAGAACAAAGCGTAAGTTTAAAATAGCAGCACCTCCCATTTTAATTCACTATAATGCTATAGAAATATAACCAGAAGGAAATTAGGGAAAAAGAATGAAAAAAATAATGGAAAAGAAAATACACAAAGAAACAACAGAAAGAAGTCGTGAAGTAATGAGTACCTGTGTCTGCATATCATCTCCAGTAACAACATTTCCAACTGTGCGCAGAGCAGGAATAAGCACTGTTGGAGATGGATGGCTAGAAGATTTTTTTTTAAAAAAAAGGGGCAAATTAGCTTTCATAGCTAGAATGAATAGGCTTTCATCTGAAAGATAAGACTAACTCACAGTAAAAGTTCAATAAGTCGGGGGCAGACACCAGCATCAATAACAGCTTGGATTTTGTCATTTGTTCCATCTGATAAATAAGAAAGTGCCCAGCATGCATCTGTAAGGACTTCTTCATCATTTGAGTGAAGAAGATGCTCAAGAGCTGGGAGAGCAGGCTTTGTCTGCCCGTTCAATCATATAGATTTTAGTAAGAAATTCAAACATGGAGAGAAAGCATTTCTCTACATCCAAAAGCTCAAATCAATTCCCCCTACCAGCTCAAATAAAGGTTGTGGCTTGCCCCTGCAGAAGTTGGATAATGTCCAAGTTGCATTTCTCAGCATGGACAGCTTTGCATGCTCATTAAACTGTGCAAGCAATGGCATCAAGGCTCCATGGCCAAGTACAAGATCACGACATTTAGGAGAGTCACCAGCAATATTTCCCAATGCCCAGACAGCCTGCAATTTGAGAGAAAGAAAAAAGCTTAAATCAGCACAGTGGTATCATGAATACTGATAAGCAGTTAATCAATTTGAAGGTACACGCCAAACATAATTGGCCTCAGGATAAAGTAGTATCAAGAACTAAAGAGAAGCACTTACTATATCAAAGAAATATATAAACATGACAATCGACTTGGACTTGGACTTGCACTTGCACTTGCAAAATTTAAATTCACTAAAAATTAAAAAGAAAAAGAAAACCTAACATAGACCATGCACCTGTTCCCTGACATCATCTGAGGGTGAACCTAAAAGTCTAACAAAAACAGGGACAGCCCCATGGTCAATTACGACCTTTGTATTCTCCGATGTCCCAGAAGCAATATTTGTGAGAGCCCAAGCTGCCTCAAACTAAGCATATCAGACAACAAAGAAAAAAAGTTAAAATGGGACTAAGCAGTTAAAATTAGATAAATCTTCAAGAGTATAACCAAACAAAAATAACATAGAGAATAAATTGAAACCTGAAGTTGCGGAAAGTCATCCCTTCCGAGAAATTCAACAAAACGAGGAACAACACCAGATTTTACAACTTCATTAATTGGAGGATAACGCTCTACATAAATATGCAAAATATAATAGTTAAATTTTGGGACACACATGCTGCATCAAGATTCAATATGATATATAGAACATAATATCGCCTGAACCTATTGAGAGTAATTTGCGGAAATGGGTTGTCGACTCGAGTTGCAAATTTCTCTCATCCGACCACACTCCTGCAACCATTGCTGGAAGACTTTCCAACTGCAGCCACATTAAAAACAGCATGAGATTGATTCAAATTAGCCAAGTGCAACAAATAAGAAATCATGTTCCCTAAGTTAAACCACAACACAAATAAATTATACCATGATATGGAACAACTTTTCCCCTAACATATTTGCATTATATTCAAAAGTCTGCTCACAGTAAATCCATTTCTTTATTCTTAAAGGAAGAACTTAAAGATATCAAATGATGTAAAGACTACCTGACTCATTTAGAATCAACAAAGTGAAATGAATCATAGACAAACACCCATGCAAGATTCTAAAAAGAAAACAATAATACTTGCTAATGATCTAACCAGGAACCAAACAAAATTATGATCTAACGGTTACCCAAATAGCTAGATAAAAGTTAGAGAAACCCAAAGAGCATAACTCAAAATACTTAGCCAAACAAGACTAGAAGCAAATAACGCAAGGAACCTTCTTATCGGCACTGGAACTGGTGAGAGAGGAAGTGAGTGGCTGTTGATGCTGAGCTTGAAGTCCTTCGCGGCGCTTCTTCAACAAATTCTCTTCTCTTTTGTTCTTCCGAATCTCCACCATATTATCCTCCCTCCTCCGCCGCCCTTCGTCGGCGTCCACCGCCACCTTGTACCGGTTCCTCCGGACTTCCGTCCTGGCGCTGGGTCTCAACGACATCTTTCACTCGCCGGAATCGAATCGAATCGAAAGAGCTAAAAGTAAAAAAAACCTAAACAAATTCGAACGAGGATTCAAAGCGTTGAGAGAGTGAAAGAGTATGAATTGGGGATTTTAGTTGAAATGAGATGCGGGGTGGCGCTATAATTATAGAGGGTTTCATGTTTCAACCACCGGAGACTATTGGCAAAGTGGGCCTGGATTTTGGGTTTATTAACGGTAACTGCCACTGTGATTTTTGAATTTGAACTTGCGTAGCGTCTAACGTACAGCCACCGCCGCCGTGAATCCGGCAATCTTTAGTTGTTAGTCAGTCCCGCGGATTATTTGTTGTAAACTCTTCATTATTTTGTAATTAAATCATCCTCAACTGAGTTTATCCTATTATACACTTAGTAGATCTTATTTATTAAATAAATACATACTCATAAAATAATAATAAAAATAGGTAATGTATTATTCGAAGACATTATCTGGATTATAAATAAGGTTAGCAGGCCCGTCAGGAAAAGCTTAAATGATGGAAGCGCAGGCCCACATAACCCATTTCCCAGTTTCCCATTAAATTTGGGCAATCTCTGCTCTAAAAAGTACTTATATTTATAAATTATTTTAATTTTTTATACATCCTCTCATTTCAGAGTAGAATTGAACATTAGGCTTTACACTAATTAAGTTTAGCTCTAACTCCACCCACAAACACCGTAAAAGGGAAGGTTCGACAACAAAAAACCACGGAATCAGAGACCAAACCGAGGATAAGGAAGGCAAGCATAGACTCAAAGAATGCGATGTTCCATGGAGAATAAGCTGTCATCGGTGGCAAAGACATTTACTTCCTCACTCATCCAAGAACTCTCCCTTTTAGCAGAGAGTTGCAATGCCATCAACCTCGCCGAAGGTTTCCCGGACTTCCCTGCTCCGTCTGCCATTAAAAACGCCGCCATCTCAGCCATCAACTCTGACTTCAACCAGTACAGGTAATAGATTAAAGCATGTGTGTAGCGCGTTTTAGTGGTTTTTAGATGCTGTATTTGTCGATGTTCATTTCTGTGGTCACTGTTGCAAACTGAGGCACGTGCAAGGAATTTGTGACCACTTGGCGAAAAGTATGAAGGAGATGCATGGTTTGGACGTTGACCCTCAAACGGATATTGCTATTTGCTGTGGCCAAACTGAGGCTTTCGCGGCGGCTGTATTCGCAAGTAGGGTTTCTTCTCCGTTTGCACTTCGCATTGTAGAAAGTTGAGTGTTACTGTTTTGTGAACCTTATGTTACTCGTTGTTCCTGGGTTCAGTATTAAACCCCGGCGATGAAGTTATTGTTTTTGATCCTTCCTTTTTACCGTATGATGGATGCATTAGGATGGCTGGAGGAGTTCCTGTAAGCTCTTTGTTACAACTGAATCTAACCTGTTTTAACGTTATTACAACTGGTTGATATCGATGGAACTACGATTTGAACTTCAGGTGTATGTGGAACTTGATCCGCCTTACTGGAATTTGGACCTAGACAAGTTCAAGAAGGCTTTTACTGCAAGAACCAAAGCTGTAGTATTAAACAGGTAAAATGAGAGCCAACTATTAAATCAAATAAGATAATTTCTTGTTTGTGTTCCATGCTGTGATAATGTTTGAGAAAGATGGCATAAACTTTGATTTTAGATGCTTACTGACAAGAAATAACACAGTCCTCACAATCCAACTGGGAAAGTTTTCACAAAAGATGAGCTTGAAGCTATTGCTGGCACTTGCTGCAGAAGGGATTGCTTGGCAATAACTGATGAAGTATGGAAATCTTTTGCCTGTAATTGTATGATTACGTCGAATAGTGACTAATTGAGTTTCTTGACAACCACCGTGCTTCCATTTTGTGGATGAAATCATTACGGATGCTTATTTACCACCTTGGACAGCCCTCAGTGGTGTTCTGCTCTTTTTCTTACTTATTAGTTGCTTTGTTATCATTATAAGAGAAGCACCTAAAAATTTCCCACCTCAGATTTCAATAATCTTATAATAGAGAATATATACTTAAAAGTATTTCTAAATTGTTTATGGAATCCTGTTGCTATTTGTTGATTGAACTTGCAGCAAACTTGGGAGACTTACAGACAGGGACTTAGCTAGATGGAGCCGGGGTCACTGGGCCCCCAAAATTTTTTAAAAAATAAATATTATATATAGATATATATATATATATAAATGAAGTTATTTGGAAGTTGGGCCCCCCTAAAATTAAAAAAATTAAACATTGGACCCTCCTACCTTACATGTCTGGCTCCGTCCCTGCTTACAGACGTAGTTGTTTTCTTCCTGCAGGTGTATGAGCATATCACATATGATAACATAAGACACATATCACTAGCTTCGCTTTCAGGAATGCAGGAGCGGACAATCATCACATCTTCCTTGTCAAAAACTTTCAGTGTCACGGGTAATAGATAATATAGCACCTCGCTGGGTTGTGTATTGAATTTGCTCGTTCTGGGAAGTCTTATTATAAGCCTGTCCCATTTCAATTGGTAGCCAATTTTCCATTCTTATCATAGACTCTGTTACTATTATGGTTTCTTTATTAGGATGGAGGGTTGGATGGGCAATTGCTCCACCTTGCTTTGCCTCTACAATTAGAAACATTCATGCTAAAATCACAGATTCTGCTCCAGCACCCTTCCAGGAAGCAGCCTTGACTGCTCTTTCCAGCCCTCAAGACTATTTTGAATCATTGAGAAGGGTAAGTCCTAAGAACCGCTTTAACACAATCTGAGGTTGTGTATGATTATCTCTAGTAGTTTACATGTCAATGCAGGGCAATTAATATGCGGCATCAACATCAGACTTCCCTTTCCTTCTATATTCAATAATTATTAATTAGTACTTTCTTTTCTTTCTTTTTTTTGGGTATTCAGGAATATGAATCTAAAAGAGATTACGTTGTCAATATGCTTGATCGGATTGGTTGCCAGATTTCTTTTAAGCCCCAAGGTTCATTCTTTATATTTGCAGAGCTTCCTCAGGATTCCTTACTTTCTGACGTAAGTGTCTTCTTGATTTTTAGAGTTCCAAAAACTTCCACTCATCTAATTCCAATGTACAAAATGGGGTTCTTCAATCTGTTGAATTTCCAGTATTATGCCTGATGGTTCAGGTGGAATATGCGGAGGAACTAATAAAGAAAAAAGGGGTGGTTGCCGTTCCAGGTTGTGAATTCTTTCAATCAAATGATGCAGTGGAGAAATATCCTGATGTAGTTAAAAGCTACCGTAAGAGATACATCAGATTTGCTTTCTGTAAAAGTCGGGCTACACTGGCTGCTGCAGCCGAAAAGCTTAATGGGCTTTCAGTGCCTCAGAATTAGCCTAGATGCGGTAATTAGACACGAGGGCTCTGTTATGTTTTGTCGAACTGATATGGCAAATAACATAAAATGGCCCCTGTGTTATAGTTGACTATTCAAATTAGCCCCTATATTTTTAATTCGTTCAAT
>JANZLC010000009.1:18281369-18298547 GCA_026413385.1 Erythroxylum gracilipes
TAAGCCCAAGAGCATATCAGACTTATTTATTTAGTTTTTGGACTTTGTTTTATTTTGGGCTTCAATGTATTTTAGCCTAACCTTTTATTATTTAACCTAGGTATAAATATGTGTCTTTAGGTCAACTTTTAGATTAGATTTGATTGATTAAAAAAATTCCGGAGTGAGTTCTTCAAAGGAGGCGTGAATGTCTTCATGGTTACTTTAAGAAATTGATTTGCATCAATACGTAAATTCTTGCAACGTAAATTGATTTTTGATTTCTTTGGGATTGGGTCTCAAACTTATGATTTGGAGTTTGATCTAGCATGTTCTTAGAATAGAAAGATTATAGTTTTGATTCAATAAGATTAGGGGGTTTCAAGAACCTGTTTTCTTGGGATTTTCGTATCAAACATGGAGTCATTACAAAATATGCCAGAAAGTATAACAATTATGCAATTGGGAGCCATTATTTGAAGATCGTGTCTATGTTAACTATCAATGGAAGCCATCATTGAAATCTCAAGGAAAAAGGTAGATACCTACAAATAAGAAGTTCTTCTGAGGAGATTATGAGAAGTTGATCGGATTGGATGAGCATGCAGGTCATGAGTGCACTCAAAAAGAATCAAATCAAGAAATTGTGCAAGAGGTAAACATAGAATTAGTGAGTAATGCACAGGTGGTAACTTCCCTCTCTGTAGATGCCAAGATTCAAATGGACACTCCAAAAAAGAATGGGAAAAAAGAGGATTTATAACAATTTAAACTCTCCTACAAGGCTAAATAGAAGTGGATCACTTGAAACCTTCTCCTTTTCTATAATGGGAGATGATCCGGGAACATCTGTTCTATAGTTATAGGTTTTAATCCAGAATTGAGGTAGATGTCTTGGAAGTGGAAATGCAGGTGATACACATGAGATGACACTTCAAAGTAGAGGATGTGTATATTTTCTCCTCTGTCATATATGGCTCTAATTATGCCTTCCAAAGGAAGGAGCTATAGAAGAGTTTGATGGATTTCCATAATAGAGTGGTTGGCCCATAGGTTATCAATGAAGATTGTAACGTTACTCTGTATAGAATTGAAGCTGAAAGGAATGCTCTTCTGAGGAACTACACACCAGACTTCAAGGATTGTGTGAAGACAATAGGCCTAATTGATCTCAAATGTCAGGGTCATATGTTTACTTGGAGTAATAAACAAGCAAATGACTAGTCTATAAGGAAAAACTTTGATCAAGTGCTAGTAAATCATAGATGGTTACTGTTGAGCGCAGCAGGTGTCTTTTGTGAAAAAGAAAAATAAAATGAGCAAAATGGACACAGAATATTTAACATGGTTCACCCTTAACTTTGGGCTACGTCCACAGACAAAACTCAGAATAATACTTCCACTATTACAAATAATAGGTATACAGAGATAAAATCAAAATAGTAGCTCACAAGGTATTTCCCAACCTAAAAATTACTAACCTCACTATTTTGTCACTCATTAACCCTTTAGGAATATATTTCCTAACTTCAGAGAGAAACAATACTCTGGTTTCCTCTCTATGTTTTGTTGTACTGTACTTTCAGCTCATCTCCTGCCTATTTATAAGCAGGAGACGTGGGATAGCTGGCTAAATCCAGCTATCCTTTTACTTCTCTTCAACTTTGGTAGGCTTCAACTTTGTCCCTACCAATTTTGATAATGGTGTCCCTCAATGTGAGAGGGACCTATATGTAACAAATCTCCCCCTCCCGATTACATGAAGGGCTCTAGTAAGCCTGCTACTAATCGACAAGACTCGAACTTCCCTTTTAATAAAATCTTCGTTAATATATCTGATCCATTTTCATCAGTATGGATCTTTTCTAACTGTAATTATTTAACAAGCTTGATAGAGCCCTCCATGTAATCGGGAGGGGGAGATTTGTTGCATATGAGTCCCTCTCACATGAAGGGACACCATTATCAAAAATTGTAGGCATGGTAGGCACCGAAAATGGTGCCTACTAAAGTTGAAGCCCACCAAAGTTGAAGAGAAGTAAAAGGATAGTTGGACCATGAAAATAGATCAGACATGTTAACCAAGATTATACCAAAAGGGAAGTTCGAGTATTGTCGATCAGTAGCAGGCTTGATAGAGCCCTTCATGTAATCGGGAGGGGGAGATTTGTTACATATGGGCCCCTGTCACAAGGAGGGACACCATTATCAAAAATAGTAGGCATGTCGGTGCCTACCAAAGTTGAAGCCTATCAAAGTTGAAGAGAAGTACAAGAATAGCTGGATTTAGCCAGCTATCCCACGTCTCCTGCTTATAAGTAGGCAAGAGATGAAGAACTGAAAGTACAGCACAACAAAACATAGAGAGGAAAACCAGAGTATTGTTTCACTCTAAAGTTAGGAAATATATTCCTAAAGGGTAAGTGAGTGACAAAATAGTGAGGTTAATATTTTTAGGTTGAAAAACACCTTGTGAGCCACTATTTTGGTTTTATCTATGTATACCTACTATTTGTAATAGTGGAAGTATTATAATGAGTTTTGTCCATTGACATAGCCCAAAGTTAAGGGTGAACCACGTTAAATATTCTGTGTCCATTTTTCTCATTTTATTTTTTCTTTTTACAAAATACACCCGCTGTGCCCAACAGTTACTTTAGTTTCCGATAAGTTCTACCTCTTTCGAAGATCCTCTCTTCTCTAACCACTCTTCTACCAGGATAGAGGTTATGTTTCTAAAATAGAATGCTAAATTTCCTTTCAAATTTAACAACTTTTTGGCAGATATGGAAGGCTTTCAAGAGGCTATTTAGACAAGAATGTTGAAGTGTATGGAAACAATTTATATGTGTTCAAAAGCTTGAAGCGATCAAGGATGAATTGAAAAAACTAAATGCAAAAAGGGGAAGCTCCACTATTGATGCTATTAAAAGATCTAAGAGTGATCTTGTAAATTTGCAATAGGCCTAAGGAAAGTTTGACCACACATAAGCTCAAGTGAGGTTCCAACTTAAAACCAATTAGCGATAGATGAAGTAGCCCACTAGACTTATATGTTAGTCTTCTTTCCCCTCTTTCTCCAATGTGGAACACTCACATGTGGGTATTTTCAACACTCCCTCTCACATGTGAGTCTCTTTTTACTTGGGCAATCTGGAGAGGTACATAGACAATCCTCCTGATTGAGGTCAAATAGGCCCCCTCTTGGGGCAGACAATACTACTGGATCACATGTAGACTTCAATTCTTTCTCCAGTTGCTTAAATAACGAACCCCCCTTCTGGGGCAAATAGTAGGTCAAGATCTTCTTTGGCTCTGATACCATGTAAATTTACAATGAGCTTACGGGACCACACGAGAAGAAAAGTTAGACCACACACAACCTCAAGTGAGGTTCCAACCTAAAACTAATTGTCGATAGGTGGAGTAGCCCACTAGACTTATATGTTAGTCTTCTTTCCCCTCTTTCTCTAATGTGGGACACTCATATATGGGTATTCTCAACATATCTTTTTATTATTCAGGGGCAACTTTCTCGTAACCCTGGGGACCCTCTACTTTTATCATTGGAGAAAAAGAAACTTAACAGCTATCTCTCGACAAGAATCATGAAAGTCTGATAAAGCATATAGCAAGGGTTAAATGGTTGCAGGATGCTGATGAATGTTCTAATCTCTTCTTCAACTCATTCGTGGGGAGGATGAATAATAATAGAATTTGTTTAATCCAAATTGAGGATGTCAAGCATCATGATCAAATCTTACAAAAGACAGAGAAATATTTTAGTAGATTTTATGGTCAATCTGTAAGGATTTCATTTACCTAGCAATTTATAAACTTCTCCATCTCGAAGAAGCTATCTCAAAAAGAGAATCTTAATTTAGTCAAAACCTATACAAGATGCAAAGATTAAAAAAGTGATCTCCCAATTGAATCCAGATAAAGCTTCAGGTCCCGATGGCCTAAATGGGGTTTTCTTTGTGAAAGCTTGGGGTGAGATTGGAAGGATGGTTAAGCAAGTTGTAAATGAATTATTCTTTGCTAATGCATTGTTAAAGTAGATTAATAAAACCTTTCTTTCCTTAATTCCCAATACCAGTAACCTTAATTCCTTTGAACGGTTCAGGCTTATTTCTTGTTCTAATTTTCTTTATAAGGTGATCTTTAAAATTTTAGCTAATAGGCTCACGACAATTTTGGGGACGTTAGTTAGTACTAACCAAAATGCTTTCATGCAAGGAAAGATGATAAGGGAAAACATCTCCATTGTTCAAGAGCTCATTAAGGGGTACCAAAGGAGAAGTTCTCTACCAAACTGTGCTTTTAAAATTGACTTCAAAAAGGCCTTTGATTGTGTGGAATGGAAATTTATACTTATGCTGATGGAGGTAATGGGATTCCCTTCTATATTCATTAAATGGATAGAGGCATGTATAATCATCACTTCCTATTCAATGCTAGTGAATAGTGTACCAACTAGATTATTCAAAGGAGTGAGAGGGCTTCAACAAGGTGTTTCTATGTCTCCCTATTTGTTCATCCTCTGTATAGAGGTTCTAACCCTATTATTGAAGCATAATGTGAAGAAGGAAAAGGGATTCAAGTTTCACAGCAAATGCAAGAAAGTATCTCTAATCAACCTCTGTTTTGCTAACGATTTGTTACTCTTTTGCAAGGCACATCCAACTTTTATTAAGATCTTGATGTCCTCTCTAAAGCCATTTGGAGAAATGTCAGGGTTAGTAATCAACTTAGCAAAGAGTCATTTTGTACTGACTAATAGTGCAAATGGATTAGAAGTTGAGATAGCTGCAATATTTTCTACAGAAAGGAAACAATATCCTTTGTGCTTTATAGGACTACCTATCACTACAAGAAGGATTTATTTATTTGGATGCTACCCTCTAGTGGAAAGAATACAGCATAGATTAAACCTTTGGACAAATACATTTTTATCTTTTGGGGGAAGACTTTAGCTAATTAAATCAGTGTTGAATTCCTTGCAAGTTTATTAGTTTGCAAGTATCTTTCTGGCTAAAGAAGTAGTGAAGGCAATTGACACATTATTTCGGAGGTTTTAATGGGGAAAGCATAACTCTGAGGAAAGTTTAATGAAAGTTAAATGGGATGAGGTTTGCAAGTCAAAGAAGGAGGGGGCCTAGGGATAATCCCTATTGCCACTACCAAAAAGGTATTGATGCTAAAAAAGATCTGACATATTCTGTGTAACAAAGATACATTGTGAACCAAGTGGTTTCACTCTTATATACTTAAAGGAAAATTATTATGGTCCATTTTCCCTAAGGACCCTCAATCTTGGTTTATCAACAATTTGATAAGGCTCAAGGAAATTATGGACTTGGGAGTGAAATGTAAAGTGGGTAATGGAAAAGAAGCTTACTTTTGGTTTGATAATTGAACAGGTCATGGTCCATTAATTCATATTCCTGAGCAGTCCAATGTTGGAGCAATATCTCACTCAATGGTAAAGTTTGTGCAGTCATCATTGGCAACACATGGAAAGAATTTTCAAACCAGGTGATGTACCTCATTCCCAATTATTCCTCTAATTGCAGGACTTAAGACAAATACTATTTGTTAAACCAACCCTAACTCCTTTCCAAACAAGACATGTAGGGAGTGGCTAACACAGGGACAATACAACTCAGTTGATTGGTACCCTGTAGTTTGGCATAAGTCATTAAGGCCCAACGCCTCTTGCTTATTATGGTTGGTTACATTGAACAAAATGGCCACCATTGACAACTACGATTTCTAAATCTGGACAACTCATGTGTCTTATGCAGGAATGACAGTAAAACTAGAGATCATCTTTTTTTTCCAATGCTCTTTTGCGGAGGGCATATGGAAAAGAATTAAAGAGAAGCATCACCAGAGATGGGATGAGATTTTGCTTACTTTTATACTAGAAAGATTAAGAGGTCTGAAGATTGATCCTAAAGGTGATAGAGCAGTATATATAATCTCTTTTGCTTCTAGTATTGAGGAGATATGGATGTTGAGTTTGGCTCCTTTATTGTCCCATATTGGTTGGGGACAACAATTGAGGCAAAGTTCTTGCCTATATAAGGAGGTTGCTACCTCCCTAGTTAATGCACCAAAACAAAGTCAAAGATTTGTATGACAAATTTGACTCTAGTTAAATTCCTCTTTTGAGGTAAAAGTTGGAGAGTTTGTCTTGGGTATTTCTTTGTGAGTGTATTGGTGTATTAGGGGATTGGGTAAGAGGAAAAATTGTGTGATTGTAAGAATTTTCATATAGTGAATTTTCTTCTTATTGTCGTGGTTTTTCTTCGGTTTGAGAGTTTCCACGTAAATTCTCTTGTGTAATTATTTTCTGATATTTTTGTTTATTAAATATCCTTGGGTGTGGGTTTGGGAGTTCTAAATTCCTAACAAGTGGTATTAGAGCCAAGGTGTGTTTTTTTCTTGGAAATTCTAAGTATGCTCTGTGGTCGCAGTTTTGACTGATCTTTCACATCAGAAAAGATTTTCTTAAGAAAGGTTCATTTGGTGCAGTGGAGTTTTGGTGTGGTAGTATGGTAGTACATGTCTAGGAAAGTTTTGGCTAAGGAAAGACTTGGTATTTAAGTGTCTTCGTTGTGACCTACCTCTCTTTCCTGGGAACTTTCCTGGTATATTATTCATTTCTACAGTAGAATTCATCAAGGCAGAAGAGCACAGGAAAAATGTCAGAAAATAAGGCTTCGAATCCTCTTAGATTTGAGTTGGAGAAATTCGACGAGAGAATCAATTTTGGCTTGTGGCAAGTGCAAGTCAGGGATATTTTGATTCAGTCAGGGTTACACAAGGTATTGAAAGGCAGACAAATCCCTGATATCAGTACAGGCAAATCCAATATAATCGATGAAGATTGGGATGATCTGGATTTGAAAGCAGCAAGTGGGATACGATTGTGTTTGGCTAAGAATGTCCTTGCGAATGTGTATGGAATATCTACAACAAAGGAGTTCTGGGAGAAGCTCGAGGAGTTGTATCAAACAAAGGCGTCTCAAATCGGGTGTACCTAAAGGAGCAGTTTCATACACTGCGGATGAGGGAAGATACTACAATTTCATATCATTTAAGTGCTCTCAATGGGATCGTCTCTGAATTGGAGGCTATTGGAGTTCGTATAGATGACGAGAATCAAGCTTTGAAACTCATTTGGTCTCTTCCACCTTCATATGAACACATGAAACCGATTTTGATTCATGGTAAGGAGAAGATAGTTTTTCTGAAGTTACCGAAAAACTCTTTTCAGAAGAGAGAAGGCTGGGTGGTGGAAGAAATGTTCCTCCTGAAAACTCAACTCAGGTGGTAGCTGGATATCGAAAGAAAAACTCCATGAAGAAAAATATAGTATGATGTACGTGTGGAAAATCTGGGCACGTGAAGAAAAATTATCCAGGAGATGGACCGGGTTTGGCAAGAGGCTCTGGGTCAATTAATGGAGAGACTGACAATGCCGTTAACATTGTCTCTATGGATGATGATCTTGCTCTCTAAAAAGGGGGGCATGTACATCCTCATGGCATGTCGCTAATCTCAATGATGTCATGATAGAGGATGTGTTACTGTTAGCGGGTCCATAAGTTTGCACATGGGCATTGGTTTGGCATTAATGCAAGGTACATAGTGGAATTTATGTCGATGGCTGATGAACTTCCAGGAAAGCCAAACATGGGAGGTGTACCATAATTTTTTCAGCAAGGTTATTTTTGACATGTGCCGAAGTAAAAGGCTTGGAATTGGTTTATTCTGAGTGGGTATGCTTTTATGGTGGAGCATGATGCTATGAAGCATGATAATTCTCTGCATTGAGAATTATGTTATATTCAGGAGATCTTCATTAAGGTGGAGTGTGGTTGTGGGATCAACCAAAGTTGCCAAGGTGGAGATTGTTGAGTTTTTGGCTCCTTTGTTGTCCCATATTAGCTGAGGACAACAATTGAGGCAAGGTTGTTACCTATATAAGGAGGTTACTACCTCCTTGTTTAATGCACCAAACAAAGTCAAAGATTTGTATGACAAATTTGATTCTAGTTAAATTCGTCCTTTGAGGTGAGAGTTGGAGAGTTTGTCTTGGGTATTTCTTTGTGAGTGTGTTGGTGTATTAAGAGATTGGTTGCGAGGAAAAATTGTGTGATTGAAAGAATTTTCACATAGTGGATTTTCTTCTTGTTGCCCGTGGTTTTTCTCCAGTTTGGGAGTTTCCACGTAAATTCTCTTGTGTTGTTTTTTTGATATTTTTGTCTATCAAATATCCTTGGATGTGAGTTTGGGACTTCTAAATTCCCAACAAATTTTCCAGATCTAGATAATAAGGGTGGTAGAAAAAGTAGGGATTTCAACACATAACACAATCAATTTCTAGAACTCAAAACGCAAGGCACACAAAAACAAATTTTCAGAACCATTGCATAGTCATCGTATATGCTCTCAAGGGTTTAAATTTTTAAGAAATTAATTGTCCCATATGAAGTACAACAATTGTAATGAAGATATGGGTAGAATATACATAGAGGCAAACCAAATTTTTTGTTTAAGAAATCAAAAGAGCAACTATAGAAACAATTTCGAGAACAGACAAAAAATAGTTGCGAAGAACAGACAAAAATAGTTTGTAAAAACTTTAATTTTTACCAATTCCATAACAATCAAGCCTTTAATTCAAAATAAACAATTAAACCTGAATTTGATATCACTATTGGAATCCATCCGTGATTGAATCACGGGCTTAGTAGAAAACAAAACTTTTTACAGATTCCAAACGGATCCTGATAACTGAGTAACTTGAATAAAAACACCAATGCAAATCATAAGAAACTATATCTGATTCACTTTTCTTATTGAAATCCTTTGAAAGCTATCTGATATGTCAAACACGACCTGTTCAATTATCCAACTTCTAACGGTATCAATAACTAGCTTCTCAACACGTTTGAGAGGAAGAATGTAAGAGTGCTAGCTACTCTTTCTTTTCGTTCTATTAATAGAAAAATCATTAGGGTGGTTTTATAATTTTATTAAAATTAAATTCATTAATTATAATTAAAGTCGTACTCCAATTATAGTTAACTTAATATTTGATCCCTAAAGTTTATCAAACTTTATTATTAAGTCCAATTTAATTAAATTGAAGTCTTTTATGGATACAGTATCTACTCTTTCTATCCAACCATATTCGTTCTTGCTAATTAGTAATTGATATTTTAAAATACCTTTTCAAATGTCAGTTCACTCTGCCTAGAGAATTCCATAAATCACTACTAATTAAGAACAGTAGAACATTCTCTCTAATTACTTTAAAGTGATGAATCCTTTATTGACTTTTTCAACTATCTCCATATGGTTCATACCGCATCCAATTACTACCAACCGAATTATCCTAGGATGGTTCATAAGTAGCATCAAAACATAGTAATTCTCATATAAAATACCTTGGTAATCTCAAGTCTAAGGATAAATTATACAACCATCATTATGAGAAAATCTACAGACACATAAGTGATATTCTATTTAAGATTCTCAAAGGTCAGTTTAGTGACTTATTATCTAATAATCACCCACACAATAATTTAAGTATCTTCATACTTTAATTTATGAGATTAATTACTTTCTTCATAAGAAAGAAACATAATATGTGTTAGTGTTACCGTTTCAACAATATCTCATCTTGATGAAACTACAACTAGGAACATTTGGGAACAATACATAAATGTAAATTGAATCTCAAAATTATGAGCTCATAATAATTTCAATTGCATATTAACTATTCTAGGGATTTTACCTTTGGTATTAAAACATCAAATGTAATTAATACATAAAAATAAAGAATGCCTTTATTAATTATTTTGTCACTAAGCTACAACCAATCGATTGGCAGTAGGGCATAAATCAATATATTTAACATATTAAGAGATATGAAGGCGTCATTTTGGCTATATTTGAGTCCTTGTTATGTAACATTTTATAGGGAAGCCATAAAAAAGCCAAGCGGGTGGTCTACAATTTGGAGCTAACATGTAGTAAAAGAGTGACTTGGAATATAGAGGAACCAACTGTAAACAAATTTGTTATGTCATATGCTATGCTGGAATTACTTATTGATTGTAAGAAAAGCAAGCCTAACAATAGCATGGATGTAGAAAATATTCAAATGAAAGTAAACAATCTGGAAATCTGGAAATTACCTAACAATAATTGCATATACAAGCTTTCAATCAAAACTGGAGCCTCTTTTCTCAATATTTTCATTTAATACCCTGAATATATATGCATAGTTTTTCTTGTAAATAATGAATATAGTTGTTAGAATTACACTTTTAGACTGCATATGACTTTATCTTCTTGTTTCAAAATTAGAATTAGTCCTAGTCAATAATATGTTCCTATTCCTTAAGAATTAGTTAGTTAAATAAGTGATCACTATAACAACTGCTATATCATAAAAAATTGTTGAATTTCTATTATTCCAACTATTATGAATGTATAACTTGATAAATCAACAAAGGTACTCTTCAACAACTATTTTTTGGTCTCTACTATATCCTATTAGTTTTCTAAGAGTTTTGAAGTGAGTTGAGAGCCATTTAACATTATGCTTCAACATTAGAATGTCTAACATGAAAGAAGATTCAAGTTTTTTGACAATGGCACCACTAGTCTTCAATGGTGAAAATTAAAAGATCTGGACATTATGAATAAAAGCCTACCTAGATGCTTTGGATCTATAAGAGATAATTGAAGAAGACTACAAAGTGCTTGCATTACCTAACAATCCAATAATGGCTCAAATTAAGAATCCAAAGGACATAAAAACCAGAAAAGTTAAGGCAAAGACATGCTTATTTGCAATAGTTTGATTAACAATATTCACTCGAGTCATATCTCTAAAGTCATTGGTTGACATATGGGATTATCTCAAAGCTCAATATAAAGGAGATGAACAAATCAAAGGCATGTAAGTATTGAATCTCATTGGAGACTTTGAATTACAAAGATGGAGTCAGAAACCATCAAGGAGTACTCTTAAAGGTTTTTGAATGTGACAAATAAAGTAAGATTGTTTGGTTATGAGTTGAATGACTCCCGTATTGTTGAAAGAATTTTGGTTACTATACCTAAAAGATCTGAGGCCACTATAACCATATTGGAAAACACCAAGGATATATCTAATATCACCTTAGTAGAGTTGTTGAATTCTTTATAGGCGTAAAAACATCAAAGGGTTACGAGAGAACAAAGCTTTGTTGAGGAAACTTTGCTAGCCACGCATAAAGATAGTAGGAGAAACAAAAGGAAGTCAAACAAGAGGAACCAATAAGTTGCAATAACAATAAGAGCAAAGTAGGAAGCTATAAGGGAAAGAATCCATCTTGTAAGCATTGTAACAAGATAGGTCATTCTCCATTCAAGTGTTGGAAAAGGCCTGATGTTAAGTACACCAAATGTAATCAACTTAGAGATGAAGCTATCATTTGTAGGAACTAAAACCAACATTAAGAAGTAGATGCTTAGATTGCTAACAAAGAGAAGGAACATTAAATTTTTATTGCAACCTATTTTTCAAACAATATTTTAAGTAAGCCTTAGTTGATCGATAATGGATGCACAAATCACATGACTCATAATAAGGAACTTTTCAAGGAACTAAAACGTTCTAAAAGAAATAGGTCACAATGCTTATATTCCTGTAAAAGAAATAGGAACCATTGCCATTGGAACATATTCAAGTATTAAAACTATTTATGATGTCTTATATGTACCTAACTTGGATCAAAACATGTAAAAAATTGGTCAACTATTACAAAAAGGCTGCAAGGTGTTTTTTAAAGATGATTATTGCTTCATCAAGGTTATTGTGGGTCAAGATCTGTTTAAAGTGAAAATAAGAGGAAAAAGTTTCTCACTAGATCCAATTCAGGAAGAATAGACAATTTTTTAGAAAATGAAATATTGTTGAGTTATAGCATAAAAGACTCGGGCACTACCATTATCAAGGGCTGCTCAAAATGAAAAAATATAAAATGGTAAAGAACTTACCTAAATTTGAAGTGATTTTTATGGATTGTTGTGCTTGTCAATATGGGAAACAAAGTAGACTTCTGTTCCTAATAGCCATTTGGAGCGCCACAAAGAAATTGTAGCTAATCCACACTGGCATAGGAGGGCCTCAAAGGACTCCTTCACTTAAAGGTATTCATCATTACATTATTTTTGCACATGATTTAACTCATATGTGCTAGTTTTATTTTCTAAAGTTCAAATCAAAAGTTGCAAGAACTTTCTAAAAGTTCAAGGAAAAAGTGGAAAATAAAAGCAGCTTTAAAATCCAGATTTTAAGATCAAATAATGGTAAGGAATATACAACTGTTTGGGTATTATGACAACGATTAGGGTGGTTCTTTAAGGTACTTTTGTACACTATCACTTCATTATACGATTATGCAGGATCTTAAACATATATAATTCTCACATATAAAGTAGTCGTACCTTGAAGCAACTTCTGTGTTTTCACCTTATCACTTCTGTATTTTCTCCTTATTTGATGGTATCAGCAGAAGCAACTTAATAGGCAAGAATAGGACCAAAAGAGGCGACATTTATAAGTGGTTTTTAAGAAAACCGCCTCTTAACTACCACACCCATCATGTTGGTATTAAGCTTTATAAACATTTATTACATATGACATTAATAATCCAACATTCTCCCACTTTAGCTCATGTAACATTACCATCTTCATAAGTCATTTACATTTAATGTGCATTGAATACTTCATTCATTATAATCAAGAATTAAAACTAAAGTGAGTCATAGTAGTTGTATGTGATTTAAACAAAATATTCACTTCCAAGTACTACAAAGTTAGTCTTCTCCATGAAATGATCAATAAATGGGAAACACATAATTAATAAAAAAAGGTCTATTCAAGACAAAACTGTTATCATCATTCCATTCAATTTAGGATACACATTAAAAAAAAGGTAAATTAGAAAAAATTCAATAACGAGCTCAGAATGTTAATTACATTAAAACATAAACGTCATCATAATATGCATTAATGTCTACTCAGCAATAATGCCCATACCGCTAATATGTCCCATAAATATTTTGGGTGGTAATCCCTTAATCAAAGGGTCTGTAATCATAAGATTAGTGCTAATGTGCTCAATTGACACTCTACATTTTTAAACCTCTTCCTTAACAACAACGAATTTCAATTCGATATGTTTAGCACCTTTGGAATACTTGTCATTTTTAGTAAAGAAAACTTCTACGAATAATCACAATAAATTTTGAGCAGACTGGAAATATTGTTGACTATTCCAAGTACTAAAATAAAGTTTCGCAACTAGTTTGCCTGTACCATGGCCTTAAAACACGCCACAAATTTAGCTTCCATGGTGGATGTAGCAATTATTGACTACTTCACACTCTTCCATGATATTGCTCCTCTGGCTAAAAGATATACATAGCCAAATGTAGATTTTCTAGTATACACACAACCAACAAAATCTGAATCTGAATAACCAATTACTTTAAGATGATCAGACCTCCTATAAGTAAGCATGTGATCTTTTGTCCCTTGCAAATATCATAAGACTTTCTTTGCAGCTTTCTAATGCTCCAATCCTGGGTTACTTTGGTATTTATCAAGCATACCAATTACAAAGCTAATGTCCAGCCTTGTACATGTTTGATCATACATCAAACTCCTAACAATAGAGGCATAAGAAATTCCTTTCATCTGTTTCCATTCCATATCATTCTTTGGACATTGCATGAGACTAAATTTGTCTCCTTTCTGAATTGGAATTGGAGATGTTGAACATTTATCCATTCTGAATCTCTCTAAAACTTTATTAATATATGCTTTCTAAGATAAACCTAATAGTTTTTGGGATCTATCTATCTCTATTCCGATTACATAGTTTGCCTCTCCCATATCTTTCACTTCAAAGTTGCTAGAGAGAAATTTCTTAGTCTCACTTAATAGACCAAGATTATTAGTTACAAGCAAGATGTCGTCAACATACAGAATCAAAAAGATAAACTTACTTCCACTAACCTTCAAATATATACGCCGATCAACAGTGTTTTCTTTAAAACCAAAGGAAACAAAAATATCATTAAACTTAAGATACCATTGGCGGGAAGCTTGCTTAAGTCCGTATATTGTTTTTTTCAGTTTACACGCCATGTGTTCTTTACCTTCAACTGAAAAACCCATTGATTGATCCATATATACATGTTCCTCTAAATTCCCATTTAGAAAGGTAGTTTTTACATCCATCTAATGTAGCTCTAAATCATAATGAGCCACTAGTGCCATCATAATTATGAGAAAATCTTTCTTGGAAACTGGTGAGAATGTTTCCTTATAGTCAATGCCATCTTTTTTAGTAAAACCCTTAGCAACAAGTCTAGCCTTATAACGTTCAAGGTTACCATGAGAGTCACCGTTTGTCTTAAAAACCCATTTACACCTAACTATCTTGCAACCTTCAGGCAATTCTACAAGGTCCCAAACACCATCATGTTCCATGGATTTAAGCTCATCTTTCATTGCATCTAACCATTTATTAGCATTATCACTATTAATGGCTTATGAAAATGAAACTAGAACATCATTAATTCTTAATTCATCTTCCAACTCTTGTAGATAGACCACATAATCATTTGAAATAATAGATCTCCTTTCTCTTTGAGATCTTCTTAATGATATTTCCTGTGGTTCTTTTATTACAGGTTCATGTTGAATGTCAGAAGCATGTATTTGTTGCTCTTCATGATTGTTATGCGGTGCAACAATTTGAGAAACAACAATTTGAGTAGTGGGAACACAAGTCAAAGGGACTTGTATTCTAACTTCTTTAATTTCCACATTTCGTTAAACTTCACTCCCACTAATTTCACCATTCTCAATAAACCTAGCATTTCCAGTTTCAACAATTTTTGTACTATGGTTAGGAAAATAAAATCTATACCTTTTATATTTTTCTGGATAACCAATGAAATATCCACTGATTGTTTTTGGATCTAGTTTCTTTTCTTATGGATTATAAATCCTTATTTCTGCCTACAACCCAGACATGCAGGTGCCTTAAACTAGGTTTTCTACTAGTCCACAGTTCAAAAGGTGTCTTTAGAATTGCCTTGCTAGGAACCCTATTTAACAAATACATGGCAATTTTTAAGGCATACATCCATAATGATAAGGGTAAAGTTGCATTACTTAACTTACTTCTAACCATGTCTATTAAGGTTTGATTACGCCTTTCTGATACACCATTTTGTTATGGTGTACCCGACATTATATATTGAGTACACATATGCCATGCTTTTCTAGGAATTTAGCAAATGTACCAAGGTGCTGTCTAGTTTCATCATATCTTTCGTAATATTCACCACCTCTATCAGACCTAACGGTTTTCACTTTTATGTTTAGTTGCCTTTCAACTTTAGTTATATAAATTTCTAAGGCATTCACTATTTGAGATTTCTCATGTAGTAAATAGACATATCTGTAACGTGAATAATCATCAATAAAGGTGATAAAGTATTTTTCTTTGCTGAAAGAATTAACATCAAATGGTCCACATAAATCAGAGTGTACAATTTCAAGAAGCTGAGTGCTTCTCGTGGCACCTTTCTTTGTGTGTTTTATTTGCTTTCCCTTAATACAATACACACAAATATTGAGATCAGTAAGATCCAAATATGGAAGAATTTCATTCTTTACTAATCTTTCCATTCTTTCCTTGGAAATATGACCCAAACTCTTATGCCATAAGTAAGTAGAACAGTCATTCACTAAACTACATTTAATTTCAGCTTTATGATGTAAGGTCATGAGAGTTTTAGCATATAAATTGAATCTTAAATTATCAAGATTCAATTTATATAAACCATCACAAAGTATACCAGGTCCAATCATACTAGTATGTTTAAACAAACTAAAACGTCCATTACCAAACTTAAAAGAGTATCCAACAACATCAAGTGTTGAGCTACATCCGAAATCCAACTCTTACTCTGATACCACAAATGTTGGATCTCGTTTTCGAAACCCAACTCTGACGAAATACCACAAATGTTGGATCTCAATTTTGGAACCCAACTCTTGCGAAATATCATAATACTTGAGCATATTCCCATGAAATCTCCTTAATCATTTTAATCGGGAGTCAAAAGAACATACACAATCGAAACTACTTCAATCTATCATTTCATTACTCAAGCAACAGAGTTTGAAAAACTTTATTTACATATCAAAAGCCATACCATTGGCTTATTACAAAAATACCAAATAGCAAATGAAGCAATTCCCTTAGGCTCTTGATCTCTTAGCTATGACCTGAAGATGGGACAGAAAGGGGGTGAGTTTGAAAGCTTGTGGGTAACAGTTTATAACAGGAAAGTAAGCAAAACTTTTGAAAACTCAATGTCATTGAACATTTTCATAACCTTAGTAATTCCGCATTTAAAAATCATAAAAAACTTATATCATGAAATTCTTAATTTGTCAAACAATTCACAATAGTACAAATCATGTATGCATCAATTTTGTCAACTTATCATGAGCACATAAGCATACCAAAATGGTTCAAGTGGATCCAAAAACATAACGTACTATGCATTTCCACATAATGGTTTTACATAACCGTGAACTTATGGGAGTCTATAAAGGAGCTTCATGTTACTAGCGGGCAGGCGGGAGAAGCCTTTTGTCAAAATGCACTTAACTTAACTTAGGGGACCATCACAAACCCACATAACATGTATTTCATGACTTGTAAAACATATTGCCCAAAAAGGCACATTTCAGAAACTTGATTTCTTAAGCTTGATACCTTTTAAAAATCATTTTCATAAATCAAACAAAATTTATATACACAACATGCAACACACTTTCAAAGCCTGCAAGAATAATAAATGCACACTTATGATGCAATTGAAATTAGTGATTTTCTTTGATTTAAAAAAAACAGTAGCGGCTTATTGATTCTATTATAAACATGTATTCACCTTGATTTCCTTGCTTATAGACTTGCTCAAAATGCTTCTTCTCTTGTTCCTCTTCTCTCTCGTGATCCCTTGATTCTTCACCAAATGAAGAGATCTTTAGCTCAAATGGAAGCTCTTTCCTTCCTCTTCCTTTTTCTCTTCTTG
>JANZLC010000009.1:18298647-18309460 GCA_026413385.1 Erythroxylum gracilipes
TGTATGACAAATTTGACTCTAGTTAAATTCCTCTTTTGAGGTGAGAGTTGAAGAGTTTGTCTTGGGTATTTCTTTGTGAGTGTATTGGTGTATTAGGGGATTGGATGAGAAAAAATTGTGTGATTGTAAGAATTTTTCACATAATAAATTTTCTTCTTGTTACCATAATTTTTCTTCGATTTGAGAGTTTCCACGTAAATTCTCTTATGTTATTATTTTTTGATATTTTTATCTATTAAATATTCTTAAGTATGGGTTTGAAAGTTCTAAATTTCTAATAATAAAAAGATAAAAATTTGGAAATTTTCAAAACAAATCACATTCAAATCTAGAAGTGTTAGAATTCTCTAATCACGAGGATTAGAGAATTCATTTTCTTTTAAAAGAACTACCTACTTATAGCTAGAATGTTGTTAAGGCATGAAATTAGGGTTAACAATATACAACCCTAAAGCATGCAGTACAAAAGCGAAAGATGAGAATAGATTAAGCAGTTACCTGAAGGAAGATGAACTCCCAAAGTTGCTTTGTGTAAGTCGTTCCATTGGAAGACTGGAAGCATCGTCTCATCGACTGAAGAAATGAAGGATGTAACAAAAAGATAGGCGAATGATCAAGAAATAGAAGAAGAAGCAAGATCAAGACAGAAATCCTTACCCGGTTGAAATCACCTGCACAGAGGTGAAGAAATAATCCAATGACTTTACCTTAATTCGGAAACTTCCAGAGCCCCATTTAGATGAGAGGCATTTCTTACCCTCTATACGAAAGTCACTATCGTTTTAAGCATTAGCTTGCATCAATGATTATTACGGTGTCGTTTTGGCTGTCCCATCCATGGATTTTATAACGTTTAGCTTCCTGGATGTAGGAGAAGCTTCTTTAATTGCATGTTTATATTTCATTTTATTTCAATAAATTTAATTTAAAAAAACAAACTTACCAAATTTTCTAATATTGATCGAAAGGTAAAGAAACAACCCTAGAAAAATAAGAAAGAACACAAAATTTTGATACATTTTCTCAAATATTGGCGTATGAACAAGGACAAGGGTATGTGTTATATACAGATTTAAGTTCTTCAATTTACTATAAGAACCCCAGCCCGTCCCCATTCAGGTCATCACCCCCTATCATGGGACAATCACTTGTATGATGTCCAAACTGCTCAAAGGGCGCTGGGAATCGCCTCCGTTTCCTGTAGATGTTTATCCCATCTCTTGGTCTTCTCTCTCTTATCTTTCCCAAAGCTATAGAGTCGCTGGAACTCCCACTAGCTAAATTTTGGACAAATCCGTCAGAATCTTCAACCTGTGGAAGCATCAAAGAATCAGATGGACTGTTATAATAAATATCATTGCCACTATGTGCTGGCCCAGGTAGTCCTTTGATACGGGACAACACCTCAGCAACTTGATCATAAGCAACATCGAGACGCTCTTCTGTCTCTACTGATTCCAAAACAAGTGTCGAAACCATTGATTGCAGTAACTGTACTTTCCCTCCGTGTTCCTCTGAAGTAAAATCCTGGTAAGGTTTTGTCAAAGATGTACCCTCGCGCCAGCGAACAGGCAAATAACGCTCTGGAATGTTGAAACAATTGTTTGTTGATAGGACACGGATAATATGCCGACAAATAATTCCTGAAAACTCAAACAAATGGCAGCTACAGTTGATGACTTCTTCTTGAGGGATCCACAGGACTTTGCATCCCCCATCCATATCTGTATGGTGTCTCACAATGAAATAAGTCTCATCTACCATCAGTGATGCATATTGCTGGGCCAATACAAGCTCCTCTTGTAATTTGCTAAAAGCGTGTGGTGTAAGAACACAAGCAGCATGAGACTCAATTGGAGATCCCATTTTGAGGGAGACTTTGTGGGCCTTTCTTTGCATCTTTTGCTTTGGTCCTGCTTCTTCTTTATACTCAACGACAACACCTACCTGCAATTAGGATCTTTAAACATCGTAAATCAATAACATTATCAACAATACAAAAGAAAAAGGCGATACAGTCCAACCTGCTCAACAAAGTTATCGTGAGATTGAGCACTTAAAACCCGAAGGATATAGGCACTAATCAACTCTGACTGGAATGTACTGGTCATTCCGGCAAAAAAGTAACATCTCAAATATGGTAGAGCCCAAAATGTGCGGAGTGCATATAGACTGATGATGTGCTTATTTCCATGTAGTCCATAAGTATCAACCATGACTCTCCAGCCTGCTTCAAAATCCTCCATCGAGTGCAAATTATAAAGGCAATGGAATTCATTCTTCCATTTATCGTATTGTGATCCAAGCGGAACCGAAAACCAATCAGAGAACTTTGCAAGGATATGCCATATGCAGAAAGCATGCTTGGTCCTTGGCATTTCAGCAACAATAGCTTCTTTAAGCCACATGTTTTGATCAGTCAATATAGTTTCAGGAGCTTTTCCATCCATGAATTCCAAGAATGTCTGCCATAAATGTTTAAGAACGTGAAAAGGCAAACAAATGCAGGACAATACCAAATGACTACAACAACGGGTATGATCCAATAGAGAATAGCAACGATTGGGCCTTCATGCTACCCCAGATTAATACTACGTGATCAACACAAAAGCAATAATTGTAATTTCTAACATAAACTGAACTCACTATTACTTCGATCCAAATGGATTAAAGTAGAGCTATATATTTTATTGTAGACTATAATATGAAATTAAAAATCAATGGTTTGATAAATCCATGGGACTTAAAAGAAACTGCCGTATGCAATCCTTCCTTTCAAAGAAGTGGATAGATAATGAATTGGCAAAGTTTACAATAAACTCCTATGCAAGTACAAAGAGAAAAGTTTGCTAAATTCTAGTCATCATGAAGTAAAAACTTTCCATCAAAATAAAAATTACTGGTTACACAGTGGAAATAGCCATCATGCATATAATCAAGAAGTCTAAGACAATGCTGAAGTTAGGTCCTCACATAACAACGGATTTCAATTAATAATATTTTACCTTTAGCGCCCAGGAAAAAGATGGGGTATTTTCATCCCGTAGAAGCACACAACCAAAGAAGCAATTAAGCCCGTAATTATCCACTCCCATCCAAACCCCTAGAATCATATCATAAGCATCCAAACGATGGGTTGTATCAAATACTACAGCATCTCCAAAAGCCTCATACAAATGAATGGATGAAGCATAGGACCAAGAAATGTATTCCAAACGGTTATTTGCATCAATCTGGAAGTTGTACTTAAAATCGGGATCTTTATCCTTTTTGTATTTGCACATTTTAAGAAGGTCAATAGCATCATTATCTCTATTGACATTCCTAAAAGATTGTAGAAGATTTCTAACATCAATTTCTGTGAATGGCAAACAACCAATCTTAACACCCTTTTCTAGCTCCAGTAACCTTAACATTTGTCGTACAGACATTCCAGCTTTAGCATACATGCAAATTCGACTCTTGTCATCTGCAGACATGGTACAATAAGCAGGGAGTAGCTGAACCTCATTTGATTTCAGAAGTTCATGGTTGTGGATGTTGCTGAAACCAGTAATACGCCATTCAGGGACATCAAAATCAGCTTTTTTAACAATTCTCATGTACGCCTGGCATCCACATCTTGATGATTTTCGATTTCTCTGAAGCTTTCCATCCTCGGAAGTCTTTACTTGAGCATAACCACCACGATGGCATGTAAAATCCCTTCGAGTAACTCCCCTACCAACACCATCTTTTCCCCGTGTGCGGTGTCTCCTGATTGAAAATCCACATTGCTTTGCAAAACTGCAGTAGAATTCATAGGCAGCATCTTGGGAAACAAATCTCTGGCCGATAAATGGGACAAGATTTATAGAAGTTTGCCTAGACAAGATTATGTTCTCTGGCATTTCTTCCACAGAACCAGTATCATCTGGACATGAATCTATACCACTGTCAGAGGTTTCCTTCATCCCACCAGGTAGCTTTGACATCATTTTCATAGTAAAAAACGAATTGTGGATATAACCCTGCAAGAAATTTTCAAAAGGTTCAGCACCAAAAAGTACATGAAAGCCGATGAAATGTACTTTACAATTGTTGCGTGACTTTCTCTGGGGGTCATTTTCTTCTCCTTGCAGAAGACTCCGTTGATTACAATTAGCAACCAAATATTTGCATAGGAAAATCACACTATAGTTAACCCATAAATCAGATCCAAATTGAAGCTGGAGATGACAACATTATCTAATATCCCATCTGGAACTTTGATTGTACAACTTACGCAAAGGGTCCTAAGATTGGTTAGAACACATTTCGTTTCACTTCCGGTTTAGCCAAACAACCTAAATCTACACATGCCTATCCATCTGTGTGTCCTATCATGCAAATGATCTACCACAGTAATATCTACAACCTATGCTTTCCTTAGGTATAAAGTGCACGTGAAATCATCCCATATCATAAAGCCCAACAGCTACACTACTAAATGAACTTACTTATAAGTTAAATATGAGCAGCGAACTTCACTGTCCAGCTCAACCGAAACCCTAAACCTTCACGATTCCTCATTCTCCGCCCTCCTGGACAAGAAATTCAATTTCAAAGCAGTGGATAATCCCAAGTGCGCTCCGATCTTAATCGAAATGCAGACTGTATCTCAGATGCATTCCCTAGCAACCAAGAGAAGATAATGCCTGCATGAGATCAGAGCTACCAAACACATGAGTGAATTAACACATAGCTTTCTCGCGGAAATCGAAGCAACAGATTCTCAAGAAAATAACATAAAAAAGAAAAGACACAAAGATGATACAGATCGATATAACAGCATACCGAAATTTGTAGATTTAAATTTTCCGGGAAAAAATTAGCGGATAAGGATGGGGTGTGAGTTGGGAGCTAGCGGCGTTAACGACAAAGGGTTAAATAGCGGGAGTACGCTATCGTGCGCGGCTAGGAGACACGAGCTTATCGAGCACTACATTGTCATTTCTTGACCGTAGGATTACCTGATGGGCTAGCAAGTGATGACCAATCTGATAGGGGTCGTTGAGCGATCAACGGCTAAGATGAGAGGAATGTGGCGTGAGCATCCCGGCGTATGATAGACTAAAGCGGTATGGGCGCCAATGGCTTCTTCTTGCAAAACGGTCTTGCCTTGGAAGGTGAACCAATTAAGTTAGAAAAGGGGCTGGACTCTTTTCTGGGCTTCAGATTCTTGAATAGGGGCCTCAGAATTGCTTATAAGCCTGTTTCCCTGCAATTTACAGAAGAAGATGATTGTTAAAAGCCTACATTATTTGTTTGATATTGCAAGAAAGTGACAATAAGCCTTGCAATAATAAAAGGATAAGGTCATCTCCAACAAAGTGCAATGAATTCACTTCAAGAAAGACACCAAAATTTAACATTAAAATGTGTAATGAATAGTAATACATCAAATTTGGTGTATTACTATTTATGCACCAAAAGTTATAAAAAGACAACTTTGTCTATTTTCTTTTTAACATATTCATTTTATGTCCTTCTTACAAGTTGATTTATTTACATAATTTACTAAGTAATTAAATTTAAAACATATATTACTTTACACAAAATATATCATCAAAAAGATCTCATTGAGATATTTAAAATGACACTAATATTGAATATAATATTAAATTTATTTATAATTCTTATTTATAGGTGTTATAAATTCATTAATAAAATATGTTAAGAATAAAAATAAATTTTAAATAAAAGGCACATAAATTTATGCCACAAAATTGATTTAAAAAATTAAAACTTAACGAAAATATTTGAAATTAGAATCATACTAAAATAAATTACAATTACAATCAGACTCGAGATTACAATCAAACTAAAATTACAACAATCAAATTAAAAGTAAAACTAAAGCATTGAGAATATTAATTTAAAATAAATAATTAATAGTTTGGAAGGTCATCCCTATTTCCTCCAAAATCAAGATATTGGCTAAAGCCACTAGATGAGCCAACTCCTCCTTGAGGTTCTCCTTCTTGAGCTCTTTTTGTATAAATTTTCATTTGTTCATTTCTAAAAGCTTCACACATCACTGGATCTTTGATGGAATCCAGATCTTTGCATAAAATTTTATTATCTTCCCGTCTTTGTCGTAGCTCTATTTTTTGTCTCATTTTGAGCTCGTAACAACTGAATTTCATAATTTTTTTTAGAAGAGATTGACTTTCATGAAACATTCCTTTTATTTCTTTATTCATAGACATAAAATGTTTTTTCATTTCATTATTTTGTTCCTTTTTCATTTTTTCTTTCTTCCTTCCAATAGAACGATCAGCTTCATCATTTCTTTCAATAAATGGATCTTCAACTTCAAAATCATTATTTAAATCAACACAAAATGATGATGATCCTATTGACTTATCTGATTTTTGGGATTCAGACATTGACATTTCATTACACTTAGATCGTTTTCAATGACCTGACGCTTTCTCTTTGCTAGTATCAGCATATTTCTCCATATTTTTTAGGATTGGCCATACATGATCAAATTTGAAACCTTTTTGAAATTTTGGATCTTAAATGAGTAAATCTTTTACTTTCTCGAATTGTAAGATAACAATGTAACTTAAGTTAGATATTAAGGTATAAATTAAATGTATTTCAATTCATACAAAGAAAAAAAAATAAAGCACTTACAATATCTTATTCAGAAGCACCACTTGGATTTAAGTTTTCAATTTATCAAACACATCATCTGAATTTTTCAATAACTGTCATTATAGTTTGCCATCGAGCTTGTAAAGATCTCCAAGGTTGAATAATGGTGATATGATTCGGCAGCATTTGATGGTACTCAGTTGTGATACGATACCAAAACTGAGCCATAGATTGATCTCTACCAGTAACTGGGTCTTGTGAAACATTAAGAGATACATGGCACAAGACTTGATCTTCTTCAACTGAATATGATGCACTTCGAGAGGTATTTGAAGGCTTTACACCAAAATTTGAGCTTGCCATTTTTTCGATAAGTTTGAAAGTGATGCGCGCACGGAAGGAGAGTATTCTTGATATAATTCGACAACCTTTAAACAAACTAGATATGCACGTTTTTCAATACTTTTCTAGACCTCAAGGATCATTATTGTCTAAGCAACCTAGACCAAGCAATAAACCAATAAAATTGAACCAAAACAATATGCCACAATTGAGATTAATTGATAAGTAGAGTTAGGGTACGTGGAACAACAAGAACATGAAGAAAACTCCTCACAAAGCTCTCAAATTATCAAAGTATATTGCCCTAAAACTAATGTCAAGGCAACTGTTTATAGTTGCCAAAATAACTCAAAATTGGGCCAACATCCTTGGCCTAAATAAGTAAAATAACACTGCTCAAATTGTCCTAAAAACAGTAAGGAAAACAACCCAAAGCAAAAGAGGCCAGGCAATGTGCCTGGTCTGGCAAGCCTGGTAGGCTACGCTCACGTGTGCACGCCTAGGCCTGCTAGGCTCTAGCATACGCACCCGTCAAGGGTTGTTCGAGCCTAAAACTTGGCTCAAACTAACAAATTGGAGTTGCAAGCGAGGATCTTGATTTTCTTGAAGTCCATCATCAACCACGCAAGCCACGAATGAATTTAACGTCGTCTTGAATCCTTTAAGCCTAGTCCGACTTACGGGGTTAGGAGGCAACATCAAGTCTAGATTAGCACCGCGTTTATCTTGGTGTCTGTTGATATATCTGTCATTTGCAGCCTTGATCACATCAGCCCCTCCTTTGTCGGAAAGATTCATCCTCGAATCTGCAAGTCAATTTTATAGGCATTATTGTTGATCCTTTCCAAGACTTGAAAAGGACCATCTCCTCGCGGATCAAGCTTGGACCGCCTATGGTTAGGAAACCTCTCCTTGCGAAGATGAAGCCAAACCCACTTGTCGGGTTTGAAGATCACCTCCTTGCGTCCTCTGTTGTCTTGGCTTGCATAAACCTCATTCTTGCGCTCCATATTTTGCTTAGCCTTCTCGTGCAACTCTTGAACCAACTCAGCTTTCCTCTCTCCACGTAGGCTAGTTAACTCAGGCAAAGGTAAAGGCACCATATCCAATACAGTTAAAGGGTTAAAGCCATAAACAATTTCAAAAGGAAATAACCGGTAGTAGAATGCACACTACTATTATAAACGAACTCAATAAACGGCAGGCAATCAGACCATGTCTTCAAATTTTTTTTCTATTACAGCACACAGTAAATTCCCTAACGTTCGATTCACAACTTCTGTTTGCCCATCTGTTTGTGGGTGACAAGTAGTAGAAAACAACAACTTCGTTCCCAATTTTTCCCACAAAACACGCCAAAAATAACTCAAAAACTTAGTGTCTCTAGTTAAATATTGACCTAGGAATACCAAGCAATCTCACGACATCTTTAAAGAACAAATCAGCAACATGCACGACATCATCAGTTTTTTTGTAAGCAATAAAGTGAGCCATCTTACTAAACTTTTCCACAACAACAAAAATGTTATCTACACCCCTTTTTGTCTTCAACAACCCTACAACATAGAAATGTCCATCCAAGGGTGACTAGGTACAGATAAGGGCGTGTATAGGCCGTGAGGTTTGGTGGTCAATTTAGCTTGCTTACAAGCAATGCAATGAGCACAAATATGTTCTACATCCTTTCGCATTCCCGGCCAGTAAAAGTGCTCATACAATATATCCAAGGCCTTAGTGACACCAAAGTGCTCTATAAGTCCTCCACTGTGGGCTTCAAGCACAAATAATTCATGCAATGAACAATTAAGCACGCATAAACAATTCTTGCAATATAAATAACCATCATGCCTAAAGTATTTCTCAAAAGAACGATGTTCACAAGACGCATAAACACTATCAAAGTCCACATCATTGGCATACAACTCCTTAAGATGCTCAAACCCTAAAAGTTTTAAAGTAAGAGTTGAGATTAAGGAATACCTGCGCGATAAAGCATCGGCGATCACATTCTCCTTACCTTGCTTATAATGTAGCACGTATGGAAAGGTTTCTAAGAACCCCACCTAAGTTGCATGTCGCTTGCTTAATTTACTTTGTCCTTTTAAGTACTTAAGAGTCTTATGATCGGTTTTGATGACAAATTCCTTTGGTTGCAAATAATACTGCCATGTTTCCAACGCTCGCACCACTTCATAAAGTTCTTTGTCAAATGTTGGATAACTGAGTTGTGCTCCACTCAATTTCTCGCTGAAGTACACAATAGGCCTATTTTCTTGCATTAAGACAGCACCTATACCAATCCCAGAGGCATCACATTCTACTTCAAAAGCTTTATCAAAATTAGGCAAACACAACACAGGTGCAATACATAACTTTTGTTTCAATAGGTTAAATGCAAGCTCTTGATCTTTTCCCCAACTAAATCCCTTCTTCTTTTTGACAACTTCAGTCAAAGGAGCAACAATGGTGGAGAAGTCTTTCACAAACCACCGGTAAAAGCTAGCCAAGCCATGAAAGCTCCTCACATCCAAAACACTCTTTGGTGTTAGCCAATCTCGAATGGCCTTCACCTTCTCCTCATCTACCTCAATCCGCTTCTCGCTCACAACAAACCCCAAGAATATCAATTTATCAATGCAAAAGGTACACTTCTTAAGGTTTGCAAACAACTTCTCACCTCTCAAAGTATCAAACACACAGTGCACATGCTCCACATGATCATTCAAAGTAGTGCTATACACAAGTATATCATCAAAGTACACAATAACAAATTTAACCAAGTAATCACGCAAGACATGGTTCATTAATCTTATGAAGGTACTCGGTGCATTAGATAAACCAAATGGCATAACTAACCACTCATACAAACCGTATTTAGTCTTAAATGCAGTTTTCCATTCATCCCCAAGTTCCATACGAATTTGATGATAACCACTTTTCAGATCAATCTTTGTAAAAACACATGCACCATGCAACTCATCCAACATATCATCAAGTCGAGGAATAGGATGTCGATACTTTACCGTGATATTATTGACAGCTCGACTGTCTACACACATGCGCTAAGATCCATCCTTCTTCGACACCAGTAGAACCGGAACAGTGCAAGGACTAAGACTTTCATGCATGTGCCCCTTTGCAAGCAATTCATCTACTTGTCATTGAGGCTCCTTCATTTCCTCTGGATTACTCCTATAGGCTGGCCCATTCAGAATTTGTGCTCCTAAGACGAAGTCGATTTAATGCTCTATACCTCACAAAAGAGGCAGCCCTTTCGACATCTCCTCTGAGAAAACATCCTTGTATTCCTGCAAAAGAGACTTAAAAACAATTGGCAAAGATTCATCAATAGGGTTAGTATCCGAAAGAAAACAATCCCTATGTCTAATCACAATCAACGCTCCATATGCTTTCCTTAAGTCCTTTTCACATGTATACAAGCTCACCTTCTTTTCTCTCGGTTCTCTCTTGTTTTCCCTCTCCTTACACTTTTCTATCCTGCACATCTGTAACGCCCCATTTTAGGGGTTAGAATAGTAAAGAAATTCGGTACGTGTTATGATTTCTATTAGATCTTGGCATACATTCATGGCATTTTCCGGATACATTGGTTTAATGAAACTTCGGATTGATTCAGACAATATTAATATATTTTTAGTAATTTTTGGATACTTCAATAATTTTTAGAAATTATTGGTGACTTACTTAGTATTTTTTGAACAATTATTTGAAAGTCATTATTTTATGACGAAATTTTTGGTGAATTTTTAGAAGTTGTCTGGAACTTCTGGGTATTTATTTGATAGAAGAAATCATCCGAAATCATAACAATATTTTTGGTTATTTA
>JANZLC010000009.1:18315415-18327674 GCA_026413385.1 Erythroxylum gracilipes
AAGTCATTTTATACATAAACAGCTAATATTAAACAGCTAATTTTACCAAACATCAAATGACAAACAGCTAATGCAATTCGCTGGTCAAACCAGCTGATAGAATCAGCTATCAGCTAATTCAATCAGCTGTTTGCCAAACAGGGCCTTTATCTTCTCACCAAATGCCATCACGTATGAAAAATAAGATATAATTTTGAGAAAGAGAGATTGGGTAAGGAGCTTATGTCTGTGAATCGTTTTTACGTCACTAACACATAGAGAAAGGTTAGAATTCCAAAACTCTATCTTTTTATGATAATATAATTTTGAATATAAATTTATGTACGTGAGTTCCATGAATTTTTAGATCATGTTGTTTTATGATACTACGCTTAGATGTGGTATTGGTTCTCTTTACTGTGAATTCTTCATGATTTAGAGAATTTTATAAACTTTAATTTAAAATTTTGGAAAACCATAAATTTTGTTTTTTATATGTTTCTGAATTATATGAAAAATTTTATGATTTTATGATTTTTAATGTTACATCAATTGTATTCATATGGAATAAAAAAAATAAAAGGAAACAGAAGTTATGGGTGCTGGCATTGGGAATAACATTCCAGCACTGGTAATTGGCTAGTGCTAGGTGTTGAAGAAAGTTGCCAACATATTAATTAATTTTTGTATTTTTAATTCCAAATATTATGTTTTAAATTTCAATTACTTATAATTTGACACTAATTAATTGTAAGTTATAAGTAAACTGAAACTCATTACTATAGAGTATTTTTAAAATCGCTTAAAGATGGTTTCTTTTTTTTATAGTTAATAAGAATGAATATGGTATATTGATCGATTGTCTAAAGGTAAACATAAATATAAAAATTATGAAAATCAGGATGGCCAAAAGAGAAAAACAACCCCTGACATTTGAATTAGACTCTAATGTTTCAGGGTGTTCAAAATGCACCATAACATTTACAAAACATTCAATATGAATCCTAATGTTTAAAAAACGTTTACAATGAACCCTTACTAGACGGAACCACTAATGGTGTTAGGCCTCTCTTAGTTAATTGCTGATGTGGCAACTTTTTCTACTGACATGGAAATTTTTTAAAAAGATTTTGGAGTGGAACCCACTGATGATGACATCAAATTTTTTTAAATGTTATCTCTTTTTGTTTTCCCCTTATCATTCCTCAAATTTTGATTTTATACTAATTAACAGGATGAAGGCAAGGAGGTTGTTCTTGTGGAAGATGTGAAGGAAGACGACACAGATGAAGATGATGACGACGACGACGACAATGACGAAGACGAAGACTAAGAGGATGATGAAAAGGAAGATGCATCTTTAGGTCTCCCCTTTACTATTTGTTTGATATTATCAAAATTTTATTCTGATCCCAAAGCCAGGATGAAATTAAAACAGTTACTGATTAGCTGCACCTAAGTTTTGTTCTGTTTCGACATCTTTTTATCTTTATGGATTAGAGTGTTATAGTAGAATTTGTTTTACCTCTTTTTGACATAGTTCCAAGTCCTAGACTTGAACTCTAAATGCAATAGTGCGTTTATCAGGTGTCCATCCATCGTTACACGTCATTATTCTTATGATACTTTCCTAGCTTGGTAAAAGGCTCTTTGCTTGTAGTTTTGAAAGGTCTATTTATTTCAAATGGGATACAGGTACAAATGAAAGCTCAAAGTAGAGGAGAAGCAAAAAAGAAGAGTTGCAAGGCAATACTGAAGCTTGACCTGAAACCTGTTACTGGTGTTAGTAGGGTCTCCATCAAAAGAACTAAAAATGTTAGCTTTTGGTCTAATTTTGTCTTCTTTCATTTACCTTTGTGAGTAGTTGCAATTAACCAGTACCTTTTGCCCTTTTGGATTCTGTTTTTCATCTCCAAACCTAATGTCTTCAAGAGCCCCAATTTTGAGACCTATGTCATTTTTTGAGAGGCCATGATAAGGATTTGAGCGTTTGCCCAGATGCAAACGCAAGCTACCCAACAGTTAAGGATTCCAGACATAGGTCCTTGGTTCTCCTCATTTTGTGTATATCTTGATGAGTGCATTCCAGGACACCACATTCCTCTCCATCATCTTCATAAACATGTACTTGACAACTTTCACACTCTCTGCATTTGCACAACCACTCACCATTGAGGTCTCAAGACATAGCATTTGTCATTGACATCCTGTTAAAAACACATCTAACTTCACTAACTCTTCCACATTTTGCATACATATCAACCAATGAATTACCCAAGATAAGATCATCCTTGAGTCTATCACACCTCATCTTGTGAGCTTGAATTCGCAAACCTTCCTTAAATGCTGCCAAACTTGCACAAGCTACAAAAGGGAGGAGGAGAGGAGTAGCGTACGCTACGTTTAAATGGAAGTGTTTAAACACAGTCATCAAAATGCTGAATGCAAGGGGTAAAGGATGCAGGAGTGTGAGGGGTTTAAGGTTTTGCAAGGTGAAAAAAAAACACATAAGGGGAAGGGGGTTTGAGTTTCAGGTGTGCAGTAGGGAAGAGATGGATGAGAGAGAAGATGAGGAGAGACGAGTGAAGGGTGGAAAAAAGGAATGGGTGTTTAGGATTTTGCAAAAACAAAGGAGAGAATAGAGATGGAAGAGAGAGGAGTGGGAGGAACATAATTAACATGCAATGTTTAAATGAAAGTGAGACTGACCTCTATTTTTAAAAATTCCACATCATCATTGGATAGGTTCTACTTTAAAAAATAATTAAAACGTCAACAGTTAATTAACGGAGGCTTAACACCATTAGTGGTTCCGTCCAATCATGGTTCATTTCAAACTTTTTTCAAAAATTAGGGTTCATTTTGGACACCTTGAAACGTTAGGGTCCAATTTAGATTTCAGTGTAAACATTAGGGGTTGTTTTGCTCTTTCAACCAAATTAGGATTTATTGTATGGTATGTTAATAGGTTGCTTAAAGGTGAACATTAATATACAATTTATGAAATTTTTCTGAATATGTGTAACATTTTGTTGTGTGACTCAAAGCATTAAAATTCAGTTTTAATTTCCTATCGTAGCTATTTCCATGCATCCAAATCTCTTTTCTATTACAATGTTTAATGGACTAAACTTCCCCAAATGAAGTTAATAAATTAGCTCTTGGGGGTTTAAACTTGGATTTAGTACTCATAACTGAGAAGCCAAATGCTCTAAATATTTTAAGCACTAATGAGGAGAAAATTCATTTTAACAATTGGAAAAGATCAAAAAGATTGAGTTTGATGTACTCAAAGATGACGATTGCTAACAGTATTAAGTATATTCTTCCTAAAACTAAAAATGCTTAAGAATTACTTAAGTTTATGGAAGAGCACTCCCAAATTGTTGACAAGTCTCTTGCTGAGACTCTTATATGTACATTGACCACCATGAAATTTGATGGATTACGTACTATGCATGAACAAGTCATTGAGATGACAAACATTATAGCAAGACTTTAGTCCTTGAGAATGGAAATGGATGAAAGCTTCCTTGTCAAGCTCATCTTTAACTCATTACCGTTTGAGTATGGTCCCTTTCAAATGAACTATAATACCAAGAAGGACAAATGGAATATGCATAAGTTTCAAAGTATGTTGGTTCAAGAAGAGACTAGACTGAAAAACAAACGAAGTCACTCTATTCACTACAAGAAAATTGCAAATTACTAATGGAAAATTACCGACAAAAAAAATTTGTAGTAACTTAGCAACAAAAATTGCTTTCTATAGGAAATTTTTTTAGGAAAAAAAGTAATTTGTGATAGAAAAACCAGTCATTAAAGGAGGAGACCAAACTTTGCCGACAGAATTTCGTGACGAAATAGTGAAAATCGTCTTAAAAATAAGCGCCAATGGTTCCTGGTAAAAATTGCGTATGAAATTTATCGAAGGAAAAAAATTTCCCAACAAAAAGAGAGTTTCTTAGGGAAATTACTATAGAGGGAAGTTTCTATAGGGAATTCACCTACGAAAAACCATTTTGTAGGTAATTTACCTATGGAAATACCAGTCCGTAGGGAAATTCCTTACGAAAACACTATTCTATAGGGAAATTACATATGGAGTAATTTTTTGTCGGTAATTTACCTATGAAACTCTCTTTCCGTAAGTAAATTCAAACAACGTCAGGATTTTGGTTTTAATTGAAAGGAAAATGACATATTTGTTCAACCATAAATGGCGTCATTTCCATATCTGTTTAAACGTCGACAACATCTTCTCCCCCACCCTCACCATCGAATTTTTTCCTCTTCCCTCACCGTCGTCATCTTCAGTTCCATACACTGTCATCATCATCTTTATCTCCAGTTAATCGTTCATCATGGTTAGTTATTCCTCCTTTGCACTTAGTTTTTTATTTTTTTGCTTGTTGTTAGGGAAGCTTTTGTTTGGGTCAGTTTTGGTTTATGTGGTTTGTGTTATCTGTGTTTATTTCAACTGTTAATGGTTCATTATACGTCTGAATGTGTTCCTGTTAGCGAAGAATGCCACGTACTCGTTTTTTTGCTAATAGTTAGGTATGAATTTCTTATGCCTATAAAATGTTCAATGAAAGTTCTATCATATATTTTGTTATGTTGCTTGAGTTTATTGTTTCCTTTTATTGTTAGAAAACAAGAACAACTAATTTACTCTTTCACTTGATGAATGTTGAAGCTCTAATAATCTCCAACATTGTTTATTTTGTTTAAGAATGCATATTTGTCAATATGGCTAAACATTCATCAAGTGAGACCATTTATCTACTGTCTTAAACAACTATTAGATGTGGTAAGCAAAAACCAAGATTTGAGACCATTTAAGAATAATGTGAGAAAAAAGAAAGAATGATGTTTGACATTGGCTCTAAGCTGACAATGTTGAGTCTTGGTACATAAATAAAAATATCTTGTCAATAAAAAATTAATAAAACTTAACAAAGTTAAACGTTATGTTTATTTGAAAATTGAATATGTTACGACTACAAAATGTTAACATTATTTTAAATACTCTCAAACATTAGGGTATACCTGTATATCAATGAAAAATAAAAAGCCATTTTGCTTCCTATTTTACCTAATTTTAATACCTATTAGTAACTTTATACTAGTGGCTTTGCATTTGTTTACTTATATATTTTCTTGGTAAAAATATATTTGATTTAATATGTATACTTTTCTATCTTTTTAACCTTATAATGTATGTTAGCATTTAGCAATCTTATCTTAAAAATTTGAAGCTTTAAATGTCAAAAAAAAAATTGAAGCTTTGTATCCATTGTATTTGTTTACTTACTAGTTTTGTTGGTAAAAATTGATTTGATTCAATATGTATACTTTTTTATTTTTTTAACCTTGTTATGTATGTTAGCATTTAGCAATCTTATCGTAAAAATTTCAAGCTTTATATCTATTCAATATCAACATGATTTACTCTTTATTTAGCTTTATTTTAGTAACTTTCTATATGAAATGTCACGTAGACTAATAATAGAAGCAAAAAAAAAATCTTTTACACACACTTTAATTATGGCCATTAAAACCTTTATATAGCTAATGCATAATCTAAAATAACAAAAATTTAATACTAATAAAATATGCAAAGAAGTAACAAAAATTTCATCTGGCCTCCTAAGGCCAGGACAATGTTGGCATAAATCAAACAAATAACAAAAAAATTAAATATTGTAGATTCCATGGACTTGGTCTATGCAATTTATTGATAATTGGACAATTTATTTCAATACCTTCCTTTAAACTAATGTTTACAACATAAGCTTAATGATCATGCACATATTTTTCCATGTTGCATACTCCAAGCAATTTTTTGAGCTTCAAAATGCAATAAATTTGAGTCTAAATGCAATTTTTTGAGCTCTTAAACTAATTTTAAAGTTATTGTAACATAAGTTTAACGAAAATCCATATATTCTTTTATGTTGCATACTTCAAGCAATTTTATGCAATTAATTTAAGGGTTTTTTGAATAAGTCAGTAACTTAATCCTCACTTTTAAAAGAAATAATATTAATTATTTCTCTTTTGTAAGTTCATACATACTGATAATATTATATTAATGTATTTATTGCTTCCATAACAAATTAGTAGTTAACTTATTGTCATAGTAAATTAGGTTAAAACCTTCTTAATTGAAATAAAGCTTCTCAAAAATATTCCTCAACCAGATTACTTAATAATCTTATATTTTTAATGATATAAACTCAGCTTAAGTAGCTAAAAGAGAGATGATAGATTGCTTCTTTGATGATAATGAAATAGCTTCTAACCCTATCATAAAGATATCGTCACATGTGCTTTTCCTATCATCTAGATCTCCCATATAATTGATAATTGTAAATATAAGAAAATATGATTTGTCTTCTTTCTTATATAATATTCCATTTTTTTAGCCATTACAAATATTGTAGAATTCATTTTGTAGCCACGAGATGCATCTTTTTTAGACATTCCATAAATGTATTAATGAGATTCACAACAAGCATAATGTTTCGTCTTATTAGAGTTAAGCACATCAAACTTCCCACATTTTTCTTCTAACTTTTCTCTCCTTAACTTGGTTAGTTTCTTCATATGTGACTTTTAGAGTATGACAAGTTTCATATACTAACTTACACATGGATACATATTAAATTCATTTCGACCAAATGCATGAATTGCAATGTGGATGTCTTTACTATTTAGTGAAATGAGCCTATTATTATTTGTGCACTAGGTATTAGAATCTAAACTGTATTTCTTCTTTTAATTTCAATTGGTGCACTAGGTGTCAAAATTTTAGTGTCCTAAATCTGAAAGACTATTTGGCTGGGTCTCTCTCTTTACCAGGTGTTCATTTCGGGAGTATAAACCAGGTAAGAGCCATCTTCTTGTTTAACTATGTTCTATTTCCCAACATAAAAACTGCTTCCTTACCAGAATAGATATTGTAGCATATCTTTTAGATATTAGTGTCTCTACATTTGTTAATTAAAAGTTTTGATCTTTTTTAGTTGATGCTTACAAAAATGTCACCGTACATTCCCAGTGCCTTTTCTACTAAATTTGGTGGTTTTATTGCTATAACAATGCAATGGTTGTGGGATTTTATTCTTAAACATACTTGTTTTTATAAAAACTCTAAAGCATTGAAGGTGGAATTGGTTGTGATTGAGTTTTCTAATTATTAAATCATATGGTGGGATTGGTTAGTTTCAATTTAGAGGGGAAATGGTTAAAGACCTGTAAAAACTTAGGGGAAATGAAGCATCTAATGATGAAAAGATACCTAACCATCACTCTAAGGACTCAACGAACATCAAGCATCCCAAAGCATATGCTTTAATAAAATGCTTTATTCTTATGTTATTGTTAATGTGTAAACAAAAGATTAAATGTTTTGTAAGATTAATATGGATACTACCATAATGATTATTATATCTAACTATGGAATACTTTTTTAAATAATATTTTTGCATAAATGAGTAATGTTGATAGATCTTGGATGTATAGACGATTAACACCCGATGGTTTCATTAATCTTGAGTTTGTGAGGGAGTTTAAGCTTTTATTGAATATGCATGTTCTGAACCTGCATATATGGATGGTCTAAAGATCAAATGTCCATGTAAAAAGTACAAACATATTTGTTTTCTTCCTATTGATGAAGTGAATCCCCATTTGTTAACAAAATGGTTTGTTCCAAATTATTTTGAGCGGACATGACATGGAGAGCCATTGATTTATAGCACCTCAAGCGGTAATGAAGTAAACTCGTCAATATGAGTTGAAAAGGGACTAGTTTTATAACAAATAATGAGGGTGCAACTGAAAATATTTACACTCAAATATTTGTGATGCAGCTAGTTATACCTTTTAGGAAAATATAAAAAATCTTAAAGAAGAGCCAAACTTAAATTTAAAAAAGTTTTTTGACATACTAAAATCAGCTAACCAAGAATTATGGCCAAATTGTGGGACCATGATTGAATTATCTTAAATTCCTTGAATATTGAACATAAAGTATGAAGGGCATATTTCTAATCGAAGTTTGGATAAAATTCTTGCTTGGATAATGAATCATTATCTCCTGATCATACAATGGTTGATAATCTTTACAATATAAAGAAACTTATTAGGGGCCTTGGTTTGTCAGTTGAAAAAATTGATTGTTACAATTTGTGATGTATGTTGTTGTAGGGAGATGATAGGGAATTATAAGAGTGCAAATTTTGTGGTCAATCTAGGTTCAAACCTAGACAGCGTACTATGAAACAAAAATTATTAATTTAAAAGTGGATGTATTATTTTTCGATAACTTCGAGACTTCAAAGACTATATGCCTCTAATGTTACTGCATCTCATATGAGATGGCATAATAAACATGAACAGGAAGATGAAATAATGAGTCATCCATCGATTGCACTCATATAGAAACATTTCAATAACACTCATTCTAAGTTTACAGTCGAAAGTTGAAATGTTAAATTGGGATTGTCGACAGATGGATTCCAACCTTTTAGTTAATCCGACCAACAATATTCATCATTGCCAATCATAATTACTCCTTATAATTTGCCTCCGTGGATGTGTATGAATGAGGCATATATATTCTTGATGGTGATTATGCCAAGGCCTGCAAATCCAAAGTATAAAATTGATGTATTTTTACAATCATTAGTATCTGAATTGCATCATCTTTAGGAATTTGGTGTTGAGACATATGATGTGTCTTTTAATTTTTGTTGAGAGCAACTTCGATGTGGATTATTAGTGATTTGTCTGCATTCGCTATATTGTCTAGATGGAGCACAATAGGAAAATTGGCTTGTCCTTACTGTGGCAATGATTATAATGCATTTTATCGTCTTAACAGGGCCAAAACATCTTGGTTTGACAACCTCAAGAAATTTCTTCCTCCAGATCATTCATCTAGATGCAATAAACAAAAGTTCATTAAGAATAAAATGGTAAAAACATCTTCTCCCCCTCATAAAGCTAGTGAAGAGATATTGCAAGAGATTGATGAATTAGGGTTGCTGAAAGTTATAGGACTTGAAGTTGAAGAAGTTAATAGAAGCATTAGTAAAAACTTTGGTTGGAGAAAATGAAGTATCTTTTGTGATTTGCCATATTAGAAAACTAATTTGATATGTCATAATAAATATGATGTATATTAAATTTTTTTTGACAATTTGTTCAACACCATAATGAACATTGAAGGGAGGACAAAGGATAATACAAAATCACAAGCTGATTTGAAACTTTTTTATTAAAGAATGAGTTAGGTAAAGATCTTCGTACAGGTAAATATCCAAAAGCATGTTATAATTTGGACAAAAAAACAAAGCAAAATTTGTGTGAATGGTTGAAAAGTCTAAAGTTTTCCAATAGTTATTTTTTGAACTTGGCAAGGTGTGTGGACATAAGGAAGTACAAATTATTTGGGATGAAAAGTCACGATTGTCATGTGTTTATACAAAGACTAATTCTAATTGCATTTTAGGAGTTGCTACTGAATAAGCTTTGGGAAGCTATAATAGAATTAAGTTTGTTTTTCAAAAAATTAACATCATCTGAAATAAAGTTGGCTGAAATGGAAAAACTAGAAAGGAAAATTCTAGTTATCTTGTGCAAATTAGAAGGGATCTTTCCTCCAATTTTCTTTGATTTTATAAAGTATCTACATGTACATTTAGCACACGAGATTAAACTTATTGGTCCAGTTCAACATCGATGGATGTATCCGTTTGAGAGATAATTATAGTTAATATTTAAAGAAAACTTATAGCATGATTTAATCACAGAATTGTATGTAGGTATTTGCATCACTTGAAGAAAAATGTAAAAAAAAAACAAGGCTAGAGTTAAAGATTTTATATGTCATGCTTATTTAGTGGAAGAAGCAAGTATATTTTGTTCATATTATTTTGAGTAGCATATGCACACAAGAGAAAGAAAAGTTCCTTGTAATAACGATGGGGGAGAACCAAGTGATGTTTATGGTAACTTATCCATCTTCACATATCCTGGACAAATATATAGATGCTCAACAAGAAGAATGTTAATAGAAGAAGAAATGGAGGATGCCCATGGTTACATTTTATTGAATTACTAAGAGGTTTAACCTTTCGTGCAGTAAGTTTAAGTTAATTTTGAAATTGATTATTTAGTTTTTTTAGGTTAATAGTGTTCACCACTGAAATACATAATAATACTATTAGATTATACGAGGAATAGTTACATGAGCTAATGCCTGAAAAAACACAAGATGATATCAATAAAGAAGTTGAAAGACACTTTCCTTGATGGTTCCAGAAATATATAATTTTTCACTTGCAATAATTGAAATGGTTTAATTATCATATCAAAGTGTTTAAATGACATTATACTATTTAATATGATAATTTTTTTAGATGTAGGCCTTAAAAAATCTAATAGAGAACAAGTTCATATGTGATCTTACGAAAGGACTTTTGCGAACTGTTAAATCGTATCCATTGTATTTTATTAATGGATATAAATTTCGTACAAAATATCATGGTCATAGCATGACAACAGTAAATAGTGGGGTTTGCATATAGGGAGAATAGATCGATTACTATGGTAAAATTATTGAGATACTTGACCTACATTGCCAATAAAACGTATTGTGATATTTCAGTATGAATGGTTTGATCCAACTCCTAATGTTGGAACAAAAATGCACAACCGATACACTCTAGTTGAAATCAACCAGCGAAGAAGATTTAGACAATTTGAACCTTTCTTGTTAGCGATGCAAGTGATTAAGGTATATTATGTCCCTTTTCCCAACTTAAGATGAGATAAGTCAGATTGGTTGGTTGTTTGCAAAGTAAAACCTAGAGGTGTTTTTAAATTACATAGAAAAAGAGAAAATAAGAGAACTGAAAGTGAAGCATTTCAAGAAGATGTTTATGAACTAAATGCATATGTAACATATGATGATAATGAACCTTTGAACGATCCAAATAATGAATATCTTAAAATTTCATCTAGAGAGAATAAGGAATCTATAAAGGGCAAGAGATCTGAAGAGGACCCGGACTTTGACTCTAATTCTTCAAAAAAAGAAGATGATGATGATTTTGATTTACAATTAAGTGATGATAGCGATTAACTTGTGTAAGTAATAGAATATTATATGAATACATTTATTATTACATTAAGAATATATTGTTATAATTATTTATATTGTTTTGTTAGTGCAATAATCAATAAAATGTGAATTTTAGGTTAAAAATATGCCATAGAAGAGAAAAAAACTAATGTTGCTGCCAATAGTCAGGTTACCACCAATTGGAGGAGCTAGTGTATGTCCAGTTGAAGCATCACATTCTACAGAGGCTACACAAATAGGAAATTTTGCATATTCAGCTAGTGCACATCCAGATGAGACATCACCTTCCCCACCTACAGTCTCTGTACCATCTAATAGCTTTACTGCTACACCATCCAGCAACCCTACTCACATACAAGAATCTGAATCTATATCGACAAAGATATCAAAGGTAAACATTACGGATGAAGGAGGCAGCCTCTTGCCTAGAGCTAATGGAATTAATGGAAGAATTTACACCACAATTGTCAAGATCTGTAAGTGAAATTCTAAAAATTTTGTAATACATGATAACACCATAGGTTTATACTGAAGTTATAGGTTTTAATTTGAGAATAATCTAAATTAGCTTATATATTAGGTTAGTTCTGTATGGAATATGCTCCAGAAATATCTCATACAAGTTTAAGGAGAAGATAAAATTAGAGGGTTATATATGGAAGAATATCTCTCAGAAGACAAGAGATTCTTATTATCAGGAGTTTCAAGTACAAAAAAAATATTTGATCTTTCTTATTTATCTAATTTTATACATTAATTAGATGAATATTGCAGTTTATGCTGGATCCCGTTCCTAGAGCCCAGCCGAATAGTGCTGGACCCCATTCTCGGAGCCCAACTATCCAAAACGGAGTCATAATCAAACATCTTTGGGCCCGAGTCCTGACTCCTAAGGCTGAACCCGGGGTGACCCGTCGAGACAGACAAAAGAAATAAAATGCGGAAGCATATTTATCTTATCTATCAAACTAAGCACCTTCGTCCAAAATGCCATTACAATATCAAAAGATTCAACAACTAATACAAACACAATTCTTAATACAAATACAAATGATGCTCAATGTTAATATGCTTAATGAACTATCCAAAATGGTACTAACTTAGTACAAAAGTCTCTAACTA
>JANZLC010000009.1:18327774-18342857 GCA_026413385.1 Erythroxylum gracilipes
AGGAAGGATATCTGCAGGAGATATTATGTATCTCTTAGGTACCCAGATTTTCTTGGGTCCTTTGGGGTTAGTTTTAAAATGATTCATAGAATGATGATGATGCAACTGATGAAATTTCTTCCTATAAGGAGCAAAATTCTTTTTATGCTGATTATTGCTTTTAGCAAACCCTAATCCAGTCTTATCATTAGGGTGTCTATAACTCCCTAGCATGCCATTCATTTTTCTAGTACTCTCAGTAAATGATAATAGATCAGCTGAAAGACTATTGATCCTTTGTTTCAGCTGATTGATCTCCTCAGATCTGTCTACAACTACCTTTTTCTTCATCTCGTCTACTTGTTTCTTTAAGCAGACGTTTTCCTGCTCTAACACTTCCGTGTTTTTCAAGTTTTCTACATACTTTTTCTTTAACAATTTATATTGCTTAAGTATTGCATGAGAATCTTCTAGTAATTCTGAATATGCATCTTGTAGTTCACTAAATTTTGAGGTTACCTCCTCGTCACTTTCTTTTTCGGCTACTCGGCAAATGTTGGCTTGTACCGATGCCTCTAAGTCAGTATCTGATTCAGACAAATCCAGATCTTCCTAGGTTGCCATCATACTCTTCTTGTTTTCTCTATTCTTCTTGGGTCTTCTTTTCAGCAATGGACATTCGGACTTGTAGTGTCCTAGTTTATTGCATTCGTAGCAGATGACCGATGTTTTCTCATTCTTGCCTTCATCTTTGTTATTCTTCTTGAAAGAAAACTCTTTATTTCCTTTTGCCTTTTTCTTCCACATGTGCCTGATCTTCCTTCAAATAAAGGATAATTCATCATTTTCTTCGCTCGAATCTTAAACTGATTCACTAGAGTCGTCATTCTTCCACATGTGCCGAATAGTGCTAGACCCCGTTCCCGGAGCCCAACTATCCAAAACGGAGTCACAATCGAAGATCTTTGGGCTCAAGTCCCGACTCCCAAGGCTGAACCCGGGGTGACCCGTCGAGACAGACAGAAGAAATAAACTGCGGAAGCATACTTATCATATCTATCAAACTAAGCACCTTCATTCAAAATGCCATTACAATATCAAAAGATTCAACCGCTAATACAAACACAAGTTTTAATACAAATACAAATGACGCTCAATGTTAATATGCTTAATGAACTATCCAAAATGATACTAACTTAGTACAAAAGTCTCTAACTATTGAGAAGTTATCGATGCCTTGCAAAGGATCAACCGTCGTCTTGCTTTGCACCTAAGGAGGGAAAAAAATAATGGGATGAGCTACACAACTCAGTGGCTAATATATCTATAGCCATCGGTAACCAGTACAAATTCCAACATATGTATAGATATATGTCTAACAATTCTAACATTCACAGTAGAATCAAGCACTTACACATTCATCACATTTGCTTCAGTTCAGGAATCAACTCATAACATATAACATCAAATATGCTTCATCATTAACTAATCAAATATGCAATGCACACACAAACGACTCGAGAGTTCCGTGGAACAAAACGGATAACCCGAAGGTTAAACCGTGAACAAAACGAGTCCTATTTCTCAGGATCTTGTGGCCACAAGCGGGCAGCCAGGAGAAGGCTTTTGTCTACGTGCACGTGACTAACAAAACGTTCCTCTCTCGCCCAAACAAAGTACATATTCATTATCGAATGTTCAAAATACCATGAATTCTTTAAGGCATGACATAATCGAAATCATGTAATCTTTCCATGGATTCTTTAAGGTAAAGCAGAAGTAGAATCTTTATAATTTCATTTTCAATCAATTTATCATGTATTCAATCAAAGCTTAGCATAATACATATTCACACATAGGCAAGAATCTGCCCAATCACACAATAATTATAAACATATCACCCACCTAATGTTGTCCGATAATCCAATTTCAGCGTTGTCCTTCTTCTCGTTCTTGGATCGGATCTTCTTAGTTTCCTATAACAAACCAAGCATAATTAATCATAGAAATTCATAGCTCTATGCCTCTAGTTCTCAAAGAATCAAACCTCATCTCATTTGGACGTCTTTAACAAAAGCTATGCCCAAAAGACTAAAATACATCTTTGCTAGAAAACTGGCCCCTCGTCGCGACGAGAAATGCTACACACGTCATGAAGAGAATGCTGCGCACGTCGCGACGAACAAACAGGGCACGTCGCAACGTACGTCACGACAAATTTTCAGTAGCACGTCGCGACGTGCGAACGCAGAAACGCCCCAAAATCAGATTTTCTGCAGAACTTCAGCCAAATCTTCCCATAACTCAATCATAACTTACCTTAACCTTAGTTCATCATTCCTACAATTCTAAACTCATTCCAACCCCAAAACATGCATTAGCACAACAAAATCATCAACCCTAAAAGATTTCGACATTTACCACCAACATTCACAGATTTCTTCCCACACACAAACAATCCCTCTTTTCAGTCCTAAACATCACTAAATAGGGTTCATACAACCAATTAAGAACAAAAGAAGCTTGCACTTACTTGCTTGAGCTTCAAATCTTCAAGAAATTGCAAAACCCTAAGATTTCTCTTCTTCTCTTCTAAACCCACGACACTCTCTTCTTCTCTCCCTCTTTCACATTTCTTTTTCTTTTTTTTTCTAACTTACCCTCTTAAGCTTACTAAAAGACCCTAAAGCCCTTCAACATAATCCTTAAAACCCTTAGACCTAAGTGGTCTTCCAAAATTACCCTCTTCTTTCATTTAATCCAATTAATTCAATTCCAATTAACTGATCTAATAAGACTTCAAAAATTAAAAACATGCCTCATAAAATAATTAAACCGGTTTGGGGTCCAACAGTTTATAAGTACTTGTAGTATGTTATTTTTCTTTTAGAAAGAAATCTTTTGGGATTCAAAATTTAATGTTGTCATGTATCGCAGAAGCGAGCCTGTGCACGTTATAGAGACTTTCTTGATTCGATACACAAGAATGGTATACGACCTCTTTATATATCTAAAGAAATTTGGAGTCATTGGCAATATTATTGGGTAACACCCGAGGTAATCTCCATTTCAAAGCGTAATTCTGCAAATAGACATGGAGGACCAGAGGGAGAGAGTCTACCTGTACACACTGGAGGATCTATGACCCACCAGGAGCATGTAGAGAAACTTGTAAATATATAAATTTTACACTTATATTCTGATTTTTGTACTTTGATGTATGAAATTTGTTTCAATGTGATTTGATGTATGAAATTTAGAATAAAAATATGTGTATTAGGGAGAATGATAATGTTATAAATGTCTAGTGTAATGAATGACTGTGTTGTTGAGAAAATGTTTTAGTTTAACAAAGGTAAATATCATAAAAGTAGAGAAAAATCTGCTAAAATTTTTGTAAATTGTAGTTTACTTATAACACTTTATTTTGATGCAGGAAGCCTACACTATAAGAAACATGACGGTATGACCTTTGTCAACACCCAATGCAGCCAACTTAATATATGTAAAATTTATTCTTTAAATTAAAAATTTAAAAATTATCGCTTATTAACTTAAAAAAATTATAATGATAAGACCAAATACAATAAAGCATTGAACGGCAATCTCAGAACTCTGAAATTGTTGATGAGAATTAGACATATCTTAATGCAGTAGGTGATAAAGACCGTCGTGGAAGGATTTTTGGCTTAAGTTCATTTGCAAACACATGTTATTTGTAATCCTCTACATCTAGTACAACTGGATTAAGTAGGCGTTTCACATCTAATGAGAGAGATGTTCAATTTGAGAGCACAATAGAAAGGCTGATAACTCAGTTGCAACAGTCGATGGAGTACATAGCCCAGCTCCGTAATGAGATGGATGTGTTGAAGGGGAGGAGAAGCACCTCATCGCAAGAGTCAGATCATCCTCATTTACCAACTATATAGCTTAGATTTATACTATTTCGGTATTTAATTGAATGTATTTGATGTTTTTCTACTCTTAAGTTTTTGTATGAATAATTTGCAGTTATTTTCAAGATACTTATTGCTGTACATTATAATTTTTATATTATATTATCAATCAGTATAATTTTTACATTATATTATCAATCAATATTATATTATTTAAAGAAATTAAATGTAGAAAAAATCAATAGATTAACAACAAAATATTCGGGTGGGAAGTGAGAAGTGGTAGTTGAAAATATCATAGGTAAATTACAGACAGAAAGCTATCTTTCGTAGGTAAATTACCACCGGAATGCTTTATTTTGTAGGTAAATTATCGACGAAAAGTAGCTTCTGTAGGTAATTATCGACGGAAGCCTATATTCCGTAAGTAAACTTAGCGATGGAAATTGTTTATCTTTCACTAAAATTACCTATGAATATTGTAGTTCTGTCGGTAATTTACCTATGGAATATACCATTCTGTAGACAATTTACCTACGGAAGATATCTTTTAGTCGGTAAATTTAGCGATGGAATTACAATATCTGTAGGTAATTTTTGTTACTAAAATTGTGATCCCTTTGGTAAATTTTAGCGACCAAAATTTATCCACCAATAAGCGACGGTTTATAATATTTGTCGCTGAATTTTACCTACAGTTATTTCTCCTATGAATCTTTCTGTCGGTAATTTTTGTCGCCAAATTTGTTCTTTGACGAAATATTAGTATTTTCTGTTGGTAATTTCTGTCACTAAAACCAAATTTTCTTGTAGTGATTAATTATGTCAAGAATCAAGGAGCTGGTAAGAAAGATAGAAAGAAGCATGAGAAGAAAGTGAAGGGGCCCCTGAAAGTTGATGGGGATTTCCATGACAGAACATGATCAATGCATATGTCATTTCTATAAGAAGGTTGTGCATTTCCAAAAGGAATGTTTTAAACATAATGCATGATTTGAGAAGAAAGGTAAGCCTAGTTCTTATCTATGTTTTGAAATAAACCTTGATGAAGTTCTTTTTAATAATTGGTAGATTGATTCTGATTGTATTGCTCATATTTCTAATACCTTACCAGGATTCTTTATGACCCAAACCATAAGATCAAATGAAAGATTTATCTATGTGGGCAATAAAATGAGAGTTCCAATGGAAGTTCTCGGGACTTATCACTCAATCCTAGATATTGGATATCATATGGACTTATATGAAACTTTTTATGTTCTAGTATATCTAGGAATTTAGTTTCTTTATCTAAACTTGATTGATCTGGATATTTATTTAAATTTGGTAGTGGTAGTTTCATTTTAGATAGACATAACCACTTGATTAGTAGTGGTGTATTGTATGATGGTTTATATAAATTAAACCTTGACATTTTTCATGTTAAAGCTTCGTTGACTTTGAATCTCAATATTTTGTGTCAAGCGTAGTTTGATTAATGATAGATCTACTTAATTGTGGCATAAGCGTTTAAGACACACTTTCAAATAACGACTTCAAAGGTTAATAAAGAATGAAATACTAATTAAAGAAATTTTACTATTCTTAACATTTATGTGGATTGTCTTTAAGGAAAACAAACAAAACACAAATTAAAGAAAGAAGCCACAAGAAGCACTCAACCTCTTACAATAAACCACACTGATGTGTGGAGGTCATTTGATATGCCTACTTTTAATAATGAAAAATATTTTTTATCACCTTTATAGATGATTATTCACGTAATGGATATATTTATTTATTATATGATAAATATAATACGGTAAATACCTTGGAGGTATATATTAATGCGATTGAAAGGCAATTAGATAGAAAGATGAAAATAGTCAGGTTTAATAGAAATGGTGATATAATGGTAAGTAAGGTGAAAATGGTTAAAATCTTAGTCTTTTTGCTAAATTCATCGAAAGATATGGTATTAGTGCGTAATACACAATGTTAGGCACACCACAACAAAATGGTGTGACAGAAAGACGTAATACAACTTTGTTAGATATAGTTAGGAGTATGACATATAATTCACTTTCATCCACTTCCTTGTAGACATATTCTCTGAAAACTGTCATATATTTATTAAATAGGGTTCCTTGTAAGGCAATTTCAAGGACTCCTTTTGAACTATGGATTGGAATGAAATATACTTTAAGGCACTTGTATATTTGAGGTTGCCAGGAAGAAATTACACATTATAATTCACATGAAAAGAAACTGGATGCAAGAAAAATCAGTGACTATTTCATTGGATATTTAGATAAATCTAAAAGGTTTATATTTTATTATCCTAGCATACTATAATAATTGTGGAAAGTAGTAATGTCAGGTTTATTGAACATAGTGAGACTAGTGGGAGTGAAACACCACAAAAAATGGATATTCACGAAATAGGAATGGATGTCCTTATGGCTGTGCAAGTCTATGTGGCTTGTACACCTACGCAAGTTTTGTTTTACAAATTATTGAACCACCTAATAATTATGAAGAATAAAAAATTAATGAACCCACCATTTATAATGAAATTTAACATAAAGTGAATAAACCTATAGTAAAAGAACCATAACAAATATCGTTAAGGAGGTCTCAAAGAGAAAGAAGATAACCAACTATTTCTTATTATTATGTGGTATATCTTCATTAGTTTGAAAATGAAATGGGAATTGAGAATGACCTAGTGACCTTTTCATAAACCATGAATAGTGAAAACTTTGATAAATGGTTAGATGCCATGAAAGATGAAGTCAAATATATAAAATAGAATAAAGTATGAAACCTTGCAGAATTGCCAGAAGGTTACAAGAGAAATAGTTGTTGATGTTTCTTTAAAACCAAACACGATTCTTTTAATAACCTAGAACATTACAAGGTCATACTAGTTGCTAAAGGAATTACTCAGAAAGATGATATTGATTATAAGGAGACATTCTCACAAGTCTTTAAGATAGATTCACACAAAACTATTATGGCTTTGTTATCGCATTATAATTTGGAATTACACCAAATGGAAGTGAAAATTATCTTTCTAAATGGAGATTTAAAGGAAGAAGTCTATATAGACCCATTGTTTTATAAAGGTTGGAAATAAACACATAGTGCGTAAGCTGAAGAAGTCATTATATGAACTTAAACAAACCTCCCGACAATGGTATTTTGAGTTCAATGATATTATTGCTTCCTTTGAAATTAAAAAAGAAACATTGTTGACTAGTGTACATATTTAAAGGTCAATAAGAGTAAGTCTATTTTTTAGTTTTGTATGTTGATGACATTTTGCTTATTTAATAATCTTGGTCTATTAAATAAGACTAAGAAATTTCTCTCTAGTCATTTTGAAATAAAAGATATGGGTGAGGCAATATATGTAATAGGAATAGAAATATTATGTGATAGATCACAAAGATTGTTAGGTTTGTCTTAGAAAGCATAGATTAATAAAGTATTATAGAGATCTAGGATGAAAAAGTATTCAACATCACCCATTTTAATTAAAAAATGGAACAAGTTTAGCATCATGCAATGTCCAAAAAGTGACTTAGAACGGAAGCAAGTGGAATCAATTCCATATGCATATCTAGTTAGGAGCCTAATGTATGTTTAGACATGTATATATTAGACTAGACATAAGTTTTGCAATGGAGATGTTAGGGACATACCAAAGTAATCCTAATATGGATCACTGGAAGGCTACAAAGAAAGTTTTGAGATATTTGCAGGGAACTAAAAAACACAGAGAGTCTGATCTGCTTAATTATATATGACGTTCGGGCGATAGTTTTGTCAAAGAAAGTTACTTGTAGCCCTAATGTTTATCATGCCTTACGACTATAGCTGATAGATGGAGGTTCTATTTAGGCTAGTTTTGCTGCGTTAGCTGATTTCTTTCTTGCTGGCTCTCTTCTTGTGTTGTATATAAAGGGTTTTCCCTTTTGATGACCTTGTAAATTTCATCTTCTTTAATTTATTGATTTCCTTTTTCAAAAAAAAAACTAAAAAACACATGCTTACTTGTAGGAGTTCTGATCACCTTGAGGTGGTTGGATACTCATATTCAAACTTTGATGGTTGTATAGATATAAGAAAATGCACTTTTGACTACATTTATATGTTTGCTGGAGGAGTCATCTTATAGAATAGTGTGAAACAATATGTAATTGTTGCATCCACTATGGAGGTTGAGTTTATGGCATATTTTAAGGCCATGATTAAGACTAAATGGTTGTGAAACTTTGTTTCAGTGTTTGGGATTATCGACAATATAGCTAGGTTGTTGAAAATTTGTTGTAATAATTCTGCAACAATTTTCATCTCTAAGAATGAGAATTATTTCAAATGTACTAAACATATGGAACTGAAATACTTTGTCGTTAAAAAGAAGGTTAAAAAATGTAAAATACCAATAGAGCATGTTAGTATCAATCTTATGTTTGTTAACCCTTTTAACAAAGGAGTTACTGCCCAAAATGTTCTCTAGTCATGTAAAGAATCTGAGTGTTATATGACTATTGTATTTTCTCTTATTATATATTTGACACTCTTTGTGCTTTAATGAATATATTTTTTCTGTGTTTTTTGTATGTATTTGATTACAATATTTGTTGTTAAAAATAGAACTGAATGGTAAATCTCATTATATGCTTTCCATTTATAATCATAAATATGGAGAATGACTAGTATAGTGATACAAGAAGGAAGCATGTTGAATTAATGGTGTATGACCTTTACGAACTTTGTTAGTCTTAAACTTGATTATCATTACTAATGATACTGGTATATATGAATGATGACTATTGTATATTATGATTGTTTAAATTATTGATCAAATAGACCATATAAAATCATGTAAGTAAAATGAGAAAATGTTGGAAATAAATCCTTTAAGTGACTCATATGTTAGAAAGACACTTGAGGGATTTAATAATTTAATAAATGAGTCTTTGAACTTTTAGCACGTTATAATGGGAATTTTTAAAATTGATTGATGATTGTCATTTTTTTTAAAGTATATTAGGATTCTATCTCTGACTAATAAGTTTTTGTCCTCTCATAAAATACTATCCTTACGAAAAGTTAGATTGAAAATTTAAGAAAGAGACCGATTAGATATAAATCATTTCTGCATTACTGAGCAGTGGAGAAAGGTTAATATTTAGAAACTCCATGTCTATAAAAGAATAGAATTTTAAATATAAATACATACATGTGAGTTACGTGAATTTTTAAATCCTGTCATGAGATTATGTTTACGAAGACACGATACATTTACAGGAGGAAATATGAACTGAAGCATGACTTACACTAGACGTGGTAGTCTACGATTGAAAGTGTCCATACATGCGCAGTTGGGTGGCCGACAAAAACCATCTTATCAACTTACAAAACAACAAGCTGACACGTGATGGTATTCTAACGGTGGTAATGAAGTATCATCTTCAATGTACAACAAATGATTTAGCTCCTTGGCCAATATTAGGATTAGAACGTCAGGTCTCTTGTTCTAAGTCTCGCTTCCACGCTTCAGCTATTCCCGTGTTGTACTTAAAATTACCATCCAGCTCCGAATTCCCGCACCGAACTGACTTTTTCCAGGTTCTGAGAATTAATTAGACCTAGCGTTTTATGGTTTTTAATGTTCTGAGTTTGTTTTTCCATTTATTATATTAAAGAGATCCGACAAAGCAATTCCGGAGCCAAAGGTGGGGACATGCGGCAAGAGTATGTGTATTTTTCGAATCAAGGCCAGGCATAGATTAATTATCATGACTAGGCCTTTACGCCAACACCAACATGACATGTTCACATAATTTGTAGGTAACAGACAACCTTAATATCACAACTGTCAAGAATGAAACATGGATCACCGCCAAAGATCCATATGACTTATTCCTGGCGTTCAGATAGAATCAATCATTGTCAGGATGTTAATGCATGATTTACACTTGGCGAGTAGGACTTTTTTTTCCCATTCCTAGGCATGATTCCAAGTCCGATGACCGGATAATAATAAGAAACGGTTGTGAATGGTTTCTACACACGGTCATACAATTTTGAACGTTTGAAAAGATTTTTTTTTTTCAAAAGTCTTTAGATAAATATGGTTGTCTGTTAGAACATGTTAATTAAAGGTGAAAATATAAATTAGAACACGACAATATTGATGTGGTGGAGGATTTTTTGAAGAAGACAATTTCGGACACAGACGTATTGAAGCTTATGTCTATATATGCAGAAAAATAATAAGATCTATAGCATGGGGGCACGAGCATATTAGAATCTATGTCCATGTTTTTGAAAAAGATAGTGAAATATACGACCTAGAATATGGCCATATCTAAGACCGTGTACACAATAATCAACTTTATATGGAAATGTATTTTTTGATGAAGTTGTAACGATAGAAAGATTCCATATTAGAATAATGCTTTAAGTTGGAATAATTTGGTAAAGGGGCAAGTTGTACAAGTCTGTATTGTATAACTACATACAATTATGCTTGTATAAAATTAGTTGTATAAGTCTGTATTATATAACTACATACAATTATACTTGTATAAAATTAGTCTACATACAATCATACTTGTATAAAATTATATAACTACATACAATTATACAATTATTCTTGTATAATCTTCAAATTATTTCTTTAGAAAATCAGTTGTTATTAGCTATCAAAGACGTAAGTACACCTAATTAATCGAACCTCGTTAGAAATCTTCTTATATTCTTATTGTTTTCTTTCTATTCTATTCTTGTTAGCCTATATTTTCTTAATAAGTAATATCCGAGTATAACTAAGGTAACAATGATTTTAATTGCAAAGATTGAAGTGGAAAAGTTCAATAAAACTGACAATTTTAAAATATGGCAATGAAGAGTGAAGAATTTATTGATGCAACAAGGTATGCCAAAGGGCTACAAGAGAATAAATTGAAAGATATGGATGAGCTCGATTAGGAATAGTTACATGCGCAATCAGTTAGAACAATAAGACTTTTATGTCAAACAAGGTCCTGTACCACATCATAGAGATTGCATTTGTTATGGATATATATATATATATAGCAAAAGTGATCAATTAAGACCTAAAAGCAGTTGTACAAAGAACGGCTACCATTTCCTTTGCTACCGGTTGATTTCAGTTCCATCTACTCTCAAACTGGTTGTGCCTTTGCAAGGTTAGGAGTGACCTCTTTTGTTGAAGAGCTTTCCCCTTCCCCTAGTGATGTAACTAGCTAGCAGTCTGCAAAAATCACATTTTCCCTCGGCTCTTTCCCTATCCCTGCCCGCTTCTTAATAGGATAACTATATATATATATAGTCAGTGACTGTTAAAACTTGAGGTGACCATAATGAATGAAGATAAGCAATGATTCTACTTTACTTTTTACCTACATCATATGAATATTTGATGATTACACTCATATTAAGTGATAAGACAATTTTTGTGAAAGACATGACTATTGCATTATTGACTCACATCTAATAGAAACTTAATACTGATGAAAGCTCTCAAGTTGAAGGACTATATGTAAGGGAAAACTATGATAGTAGGAGGAAGAAGTATAAGCATGACTCATCAAAGGGGATTTTTATATATAACTTCAAAAGTACGAAAATAGCCTACTACTATAAGTGCGAGCAAATTGGAGATTTTAGGAAGGACTGTCTAAACAAGAAAAGACAAGATGATAAAAGGAAATTTGATGATTTGTTAATTATGCTAATATGCTCTACATTTCAACCCATCAACTATAGGATTCGTAGATTTTGGATACGAGATTCTCACATCATACAACATTAAATGAGGATTGGTTTGTGTTAAACATATCAATTAACTTAGGTATATTTGTATTTAGGATGATAAAACTTGAGAAATCACTACAATATGATAGGTTATGATCAAAATGTTTCATGTTGTTGTCAGGATGTCATGCAATATTCGAATGTGTCATATTTGAGAAAGAATTTGATCTCTTTGGACACCTTACATGGAGTGCTTTTGACAATATAACTGACTGAGACAATATTAAGGTGATAAATGGTGCATTGACTATAATAGAAAGGCCAAGGCTAGCAAGAAACATCCACAAACAAATAGAGAACATAGTTGTATATAAATAGGTTATTGTAGTAGAGTTAAATGATGATAGTGCTGGCTTATAAGATGTTCTGCTGGGTCATCTCAATGAGTGAAAGATGACAAAACTTCACAAACGGAGCCTATTAAAGGACATCAAATACTATAAATTAGAGTTTTGTATATTTTTCATGATTGATAAATAATCTAAAGTGACATTTAAGATGGACAAGCACAAAATCAAAGACTTTTCAATGCTTTATAAGATTTATTGAAGAATTTTAAGGAAAGTCTCCATGTACTTATTAAAGCATAACTTTGAGGTCTTTACAAAGTTCAAGGCATAGAAGACTAGGTAAAAAATTAGATAGATGGAAAAATCAAGTAATTAAGATCAAACAACAATACTAAGTATATAAGCTTACAATTTTAGATATTCTATATGGAGTATGGAATTCTAAGATATTATACAGTTTGAATAATGCCATAACATAATGGTGTTTCGTAAAAGATCAACAAATTCATAACCGAAAGGGCTAAGTTTTTAAAGATGAATACATGGCTCCTGAAAGTAGTGGGTATGGTGTGTTACCTCTTTAAAAGATCACTCTGGACATCACTGAACGAGTTCAAAGGAAGTGTGGTAAGGAAATAACATAATCTTTCAAAAGTGAAGATATTTAGATGTCCTTCATACATTCATATTTTTAATGATGATAGGTCTAAGTTTGATTTAAAATCAAAGAAGTGTACTTTCATTGGCTACTCTAAAGATTTAGGCCAAAAGTATATTTTAAACCTCAACATTTATATCATAATACAATTTTAATCATAACATTTCGAAGCGTTCAATTTAAGCTCTACGTTTACAAAAATATTCATAATAAACCCTAAGTAAACAAAAAATTTGACGGAGTTAATGTCTATTAGTTAAATGTCACGTCAATCATGATATAACATTGCTTATTATTTTACTTAAAAAGTAGGCCTCACTATAAAGTGATAGAGTGGGCTAACTATATAAAATTAAAATTTTATTTACATTAATTTATATCGATCCCTAATTAAGGAATTCACTAATTGGAAATAGTAGCAGCCGGGGAAGGATGTTTTGGTAATCTAGCGAGAGAGCAAAGTATAAAAGGATGTTGCTATCAGTATGGATAAGCACCTAGCACTCCAGCATATGGAATCCGTAATTTGGAACCAAAGGTGGACCTAGGTTCAAGAATTAAAGAGGCAGTACCACAAGAAAAAGTATTAAATCATTAGGGCCTAAGGAAACTTTAGGCATAGGCCATGGTCTTGAATTTGAAAAGGTTTTTAGATGTTTGGGTTCACCTGGTTTGGATTTTAGTGGCTATCTGGTTGCATGCGTCATGGAGGAGGATTCCCACTAAGACTTGTAGTGGGAGCTTCCTGATGTGGTGGAGGGTAGTTTCTTGACTATTGATTTAGGGTGGGAACCACCAGCCATCCCTCACTTTAAGACGTTGCAAAGAAAATATTGATGGTTTTAGTAAGTCTTTTTCTAGTTAGACTAATATCATGCGAGTCATCACAACACTAGGATGCCTCACACCTTCTATTCCTTGTGAATTTTCTTTGTTCAACCAAGTGGATAAGTTGGAATGACGTTAAGAAGTAGAAGCAATTCTAAAGCAAAAATCTTTATAGAGGGTAATTGAAGGTAATGCTACAAACTATGTTTTTCCTTTTAGGTCGAACTCCATTACTTGTGCTTCACCTATCCCTACAAAATTTTCTCATCTTTGAATCGAAAAAGCTTAACCTTAGCTTCAATTGTCAATGAACATTTATGGTATGATATCTTATATTGATTGTTTTTTTTTCATTAATAGATAGAGAAAAAAATATGAGGTTCATATAAACCCCATAAAGTTTTTACCTAAATAATGGGGTAGTAGTAGAAATCAAGAGATTGATCCTCACTATAAGACGAAAGGAGTAGGTTTTAGGAACTCAACTTAGTTGATACGCATATATGAGAATGCATATGATTCTTGCAACAAGGGCACTTGCAAAAGAATTGAATTCCTAGTTAGTGAATTCCTTAATTTAGTACTAATATAAATTAATCCAAATAAATTCTTATAATTTTATATAATGGGTCCTACTCTACCACATGACAGTGAATTCCTTAATTTAGTACTAATATAAATTAATGCAAATAAATTCTTATAATTTTATATAATGGGTCCTACTCTACCACATGGCAGAGGTGCTCACTTTTGGATTGCTAAATAATAAATAATGTCACAACATTACTGACATAATATTTAACTCACAAATATTTAACTCTATAAAATTTTCATCTACTTAGGGTCTATTCTAAACATTTTGTAAATGTTAGGGTTCAAATTGAAAGCTTCAAATTTTAGGATTAAAGTTGTATTTTGACGTAAATGTTAAAGTTCAAAATGTACTTTTGGCCAAAGTGTTTAAAGGGATACAAGTGTTAGGACCCAACACTATAGATGGTAATAAGTAGGGATGTAACATTAATTAAGGAAATTATATGGAAAGGATATGTTAGGATTAACATAAGGTGGTACAAATGGAACTAGATCAACTTGGAGCAGTCTTGAAAAAGGATAAAAATTCTGGTTTAAGAACGATGTCAAGAGAAGAGCATCAACATATTATAGTCACTGATAAAATAAGGCGTACCATTAATGTAATATCCCACCCCCTACTAGAAGGGTAAAATAGGAAATTTGTCATAGGATGGGATTGATAGGGATGAATTCGTACTGTTCATGCATAATAAGATTGGTACTCAGTCGCCATAGTGCACATGAAATTTCTGTACATGCATACATGACATTCCCGGTTTGTGTTCCTAAGACAATTTTATTGGGATTAACATGGTTAATGGGTTTGAAAAATTATTCTGAGTGCGTCATAAATTGTTTTCTATTTTAAGGGATTTTCAGGAATTTTCTGGATTTTTCCGGAGAAAATTCCCGGACCAGAAAAAAATCGCCAATTGACGAACCGGTTGATTTTCTACTGGTATTTTGGTTCTAAACTATTAATTATCATGGTGGGACCCATAAGTAGACCCTTTAAATGTG
>JANZLC010000009.1:18342957-18354045 GCA_026413385.1 Erythroxylum gracilipes
AAATTATGCTTCAACTGATATTTGATATGTATCCTAAATGAACTTTTTACACACAAACTCCTGTTCCACTTTCATCTTCTTTTGTGACTCCATCCTTATATGTAGTATATGTTGGAGGTTGCAGGATTGTGTCTCTATCACTTGAGAACGTAAATTTCATAATGAAATATGTTATTACCTAGGGATTTATAGAGCTTCTTTGTTAGAAAAATGATTCAAAATATCTTAGATTTATTGAGGATAAATAAGTCTTTTCTTTATATTTGAATTAATCTAAATTTAGTTGCTTTCTGTTCCTAGTCTATAGGTCATTGGCTAGTCCACAGGAAGATATTTTGCTGAGTTTGTTGAGTCTATAAAGTGCTTCTAAACAGCACTACTTCTATTGAATAAATACATCTCTTGCAATGTTTTGTTTCGTCCTCTGTTGTTCATCAGTTTCCCTTTTATATTTGTTTTTTTCCTCTGCTCAAAACCAACATTGTGGTATCAGAGCCTACTTTGGTCCATTGGGAAAGAATTCAGAGCCTACTTCTACCAATCTTCAATGGTGAGAAATACGAGTGGTGGAGTATCAAAGTCAAAACACTGCTCAAATCACAAGATATATGGGATTTAGTGGAATACGGGTATATCGATATATTACCAGATGAAGAAACAGAGAGGAGATTGAAGGAAACTAAGAAGAGGGATGCTAAAGCACTCTTCATTCTCCAACAAGCAGTGTATGACACTATTTTTTCAAGAATTGCAGCAACAACTACATCAAAGGAAGCTTGGTCAATACTATAGAAGGAGTTTCAAGGTGATGCAAGAGTGTTATTGGTAAAATTATAGTCACTAAGATGAGACTTTGAAACCTTGATTATGAAAAATGATGAATTAATATCTTTTTTTGTCAAGGGCAATGGCAATAGTCAGTCAAATATGCTCTTATGGTGGACAAATTTCCGATGAAACAATTGTTGCTAAAATTCTAAGGAGCTTGACACAAAAATTTGATCATGTAGTAGCTGTTATAGAAGAAGCTAAGGATTTATCGATTCTTTCAGTTGATGAACTGATGGGGTCCCTTCAAGCTCACGAGTCACGAATCAATAGAACGGTTGAAAAGCATAAAGGAATGGCATTTCAGGTGAAGGAGGAAATAACAAAACATGAAAAAAAAGTGATCATTCGGTATATCCTTATTGTGAAAAAACAAACCACGCTCATTATAAATGTTGGTAGAGACCGAATATTAAATGCAACAGATGCGGTCAATTGGGACATATAGAGAAAGTTTGTAAAAATGCCTCACAAAAAGATGCCAATGCAGCATCTATGGTCCAACTTTGAGGAAATGATGAGCTATTTTAACATACTATGCCTACATTCATATCAGAATATGTCCCATGACAAATATGTTTATGCCTATGACCATGCAAACAACCATGTTTATGTTATGCAGAAGAGATCTCTACAACCATGCCCATACCAATGCATTGATCACGACATTTTAAATCAACGTGGACTGTTGAAAAATGATTCAAAATATCTTAGATTTATTGAGGATAAATAAGTCTTTTCTTTTAGGTTTGAAAGAGTCTTAATTTAGTTGTGTTTTGTTCCTAGTCTATAGGTCATTACTGAGTCCATAGGTAGAGTGAGCATTTTGCTGAGTTTGTTGAGCATTTTTCTGAGTTTGTTGAGTTTGTAAAGTGCCTATAAATAGCACTGTTTCTATTGAATAAATGGCCCACTTTTCAAGTCATAATAATTATCTTACTTTGTTAATCGTTTTTTATTTCTTCTTCTCCAACACATAGTAATACTAGTTGAATATTTTAAACCTTAACTGTTGGATCCCAATCCACAGAACCCAACTACTTAATCCGAAATCCTCACACTTAAACATGATTCCTTATAAACTCCTCTTGCTCTGATACCATATCTGTTGGGACCCGTTTCCGGATATCCAACCTCTTAATTCGTAAATCCATACTGGAACCCGAATCCGCGATGGAAACCTCGACTAATCCGAAAATCCCGATTTTTGTTTTTTTATTAAACTTTAGTCCATTTTCATCCTAATCTGTTCTCATACTCCTTATTCAAGCTCAGTCAAATTAACATCCATTAAGAAGGTCAATGGTAAGAGGCGTCCACTTAAAGTGGAACAAAACCTTAAGGTCTTGGGTTCGAGTCGTGGACTCACCCAAGAATCAAAGAGGACAATACCTATGGAGTGATGGTGGTAGAGGCCGGGGCTCAACAATTAATCATAGGGATAGTAATGGATCGGGCTTATCTCTGGCCAGGCTTAACTTAACTCTTATTACATGTAGCCCGAGCTTAACTAAAACCCAAGCATGACTCAAGACATGTGGTTTGAGTATACTTAGACTTTTAATAAAATGATATTCTTTTCGTGGAGGTGTTTAGGCTATATTGGGTTGCATTGAGCCAAAAATATCATTCCTAATTATGCCACCAAATAGATATAGTTGAAAAGACTCAGTATCATTCACACTCATTATAAGCAATAAGGATCCAACTATTTTTTAGGAGGTTATGAACAATTAGGAGAAAGATAGATGGATGAAAGCAATAGTAGAGGAGGTGGATTTATTACACAAGAAAGAAAAATGTTCAAAACTTGACTAATAGTGAACAAATACGTATAACATTAGAGGATTGATTATAATGAAATATTCCCTGATGGTTCTCCATACTTCTATTAGGGACTTTGATGGCGTTGGTAGCTAGTTTAGAATGCACTTAGAGATGATGGAAATAATGCAATTTTTCTTTATGGTAACTTAAAGGAACAAGTTTACATAAAGTAACATTAACGATTTGGTTAACCTGTAAAGGAGTATCTAATATGTAGATTGAAAAAATTCACTTTATTACTTGAATTAATCTCCATATAATGGTATAAAATATTTGACTCCTATATGATCCGAATTGGCTATATGAGTTGTGAATATGATTCTTGTGTATACATTAAGAGCCTTGACGATGGATCACTTATTTTTATATTATTACATATTGATGATATATTAATTATTGTAAAGAGTACGATTGAACTAAAGGCCTTGTTGGAAGAAAAATTAAGATGAAAGATTTTAGTACTACTTAAAAGATACTAGAAATGGATACTTAAAGGGATATGAGCTTTAGAAACTTTTGCTTATGTCATTCCAACTATAATGTGAAGGTATCCAACAAATTTGAAATAAATAAGGCTAAACATGTGAAAACTCTAAATCTGAGTACTTCATTGGCAAATCAATTCAAACATTTCCCAAACTAGTGCCTCAAAATAGATGTAAAGGTTAATGATATGTCTTTAGGTTCCATATGCTAGAATAGTTGGATATTTAATGTATGCAATTATTTGTAACATGCTAAATTTGGCTCATTTATTAGTCAATTTAGTAAGTACATGTTGAAATATGAAAGATGTCATTAAGAAGCAACAAGTGGATGTTTAAGTACTTAAGAGTTGTATTAAATCATGAGAATGTGTTTAGCAATCAATAAGGTGACCCTTTGGTTATATAATATATAAATTCAGACTATACTTGAGATTTAGATAATAGAAAGTCTTATAGTATGCTTTTACTCTTATAAAAGGGCCTATTTGTTAGAAATTAACATTAGAGTCTATGGTTACATTTTTTATAATTGAAATAAAGTACATGGCAGTGGTAGAGGCTACTAAGGAAGCATTATGACTTAATAGCATAGTGAAGGAAGTGATCATAAATTAATGTGGGAGTTTGAATACACTATAATAGTCAAATTGTCATGCATTTGACAAAGAATTACATGTATCAAACAAAGACTTAGCATGTAGATGTGAGGCTTCATAAGATCATGGAATTGACTATATATAGAGAGATCTTGTTAAAGAAGTTTCACACTATTGATAATGTAGCTAATATGTTCACAAAGTCAATTATCAAGAAAATTTTCAAAATTGCTCGAACTTGATTAATGTCTTGAATTGTTAGAAGAGGCTAAAACCTAACTTATAAAGGGTATATTTATTAAGGTAGAGACTGTTGTGTATGAATCATATATACAAGTATACAATCTTGAAGTTTCAAAAAGAATGAGCACTTCTTGGAAGTTTTTGGGTAAATATGATTGTATGTCAAAGGGTGTTCTACTCTGCAAAAAAAATGATGATATGGGCTCGAACAAGAGCATGGTTAAGAAATTTTCAAAGAGGACACAATTTGGAACATGAGCATATTGGAGCCCGTGTCCATGTACATAGAGAAGCAATAAGATCCACGACTTAGGGCACTTATGTGCCAATACCTATGTCCATGTTTTGAAAAGAAATAATGAGATACACAGCTTGGGACATGATGTTTACAATATACAATCTTATACAAAAATACATTTTTAATGGAATTCAAATTCCGAAAGGATTTTAAAACTTATTAGAATCATGTTTAAATTAAATTAAGTTTAGGAAGGTGATAAGTTGTATAAGATTGTATCGATTAGAATTTATATAATTATATAAACGTAGTTTTTATATAATAGATTTGTAATCTCCATCAAATTAATTCAATAGAGAATTAGTCACTTTTAACTCCTAAAAACATAAGTGCACCTAATTAACTGAACCTCATTAAAAATATTTTATATTTTTTATTTCTAATTATATGTCATTCTTATTCTATATATTTTCTTAGTAGAAACAATATATTTAACTTTACTAATTATGTTGATCTTCTTATTTTCATTTAAGAAGATCAAATGGTTAGAGAGATTTCATAAGTTATCTTTCAAGTATTTGAAGATGTAACATTGAGTGGGAACAAAATAAAATAAGATTATATATCTATTAGTTTAGCGATCTTTATTAATACATCAAAAAATAATTTATGGTATATAAGGTATTAGTTTATGTCCGACAACTAATTGGTTGGCTGTAGTTTAATTACATAATTATTTATAGACATTTTTTTATCTTATACATATTCAGATGTATTTGATGAAGTCTATGGCCCAAATTTATGTTGCAAATGAAATTATAAAAAGAACATAATTATGAGATTCATATTGCATTATGAATTATCTCTAAATTGTTCTTGGTCATTATTCTATTAAGATTGGACATTAATAAAATGTAAAGAACTAGCCCATGTTATGTTTTTCCTTATGAAATACGTAGTCAATCTCATATACTAAAGTATGAAGATACTTAAATAAATGAGTTGGTACTTGTTAGAAAACAAGTTCACTAAACTAACCCTATATGAGAAATCTATTAGGAACATTACTTGTATGCCTATAAAATTCTTATTATGATGATTGTATAAGTGACCATTTAACCTATTCTTGTAAAGAGTAGATCAATCGGTAGTCATTGAATATAGCATAAACTATATAAAGATAGTTGAATGATTATAATAGGATTCATTATCCTAAAGTGATTAAGGAGACTATTTCACTATTCTTGTTTACTATTGATTCGGCAAATCTTTGCCTAAGATGGAATGACAATTGAAAATAGTTTTCAAATGTTATTAATTGAATCAATTACTAATAGTGGAGAACTAATATGATTAGACTCAAATATAGTAGACATTATTTCTATGTTTTATGTCTAATCGAAACATTATATAATAAAATGATTAAATTATATGAAAAATTATACCCAGAAAGGTTATTCAAAACCACTTTGACATTCTTTTGGGTGATCGTGATGCATTATCAGATGTCAATCTTAATCTATAAATATATATTATTTAATTAGAGAATTAAAGATAAATGAAAGAAGTTTAATACAGGTCACACACAAAGAATGAGTTTAAAAGAGAAGGTGTTTTAATCAAGTTAAATTTGATTATAAAGTTTGAGAAACTTAATTATAAAGTTTATGAGATATTTAATAAATAAGTATCAATATGAGGTATTAGATTTTATTTGGGCACAATTAGTTTTTAATTAGAATTACTTATAATTTTAATTAAAGCTTAATTGAAAATATAATTTTATTTTAATTAAATTACTAAAATGTCCAAAACTTATTACAAATAGGCTTAAATTCCAAAGAAACAATCATTTCTTGCCTAACCTTCTCTCCAATAGTTATATAGTTCTCTCAACACATTCTATAGATACCGTTCAAGGTCAAGCACTTGAGTGCATATGGCAATTAAGATGAGGCAATTTCAGAAATGGTTAGAAAAAATGACAAAAAAAGAATCAAACTTCGAAATAAAGTATGAATTTTAAGTGATCTTGACTTTTAAAAATTATACAAAAAAATTTCATAGTTATTGTATTGCACAAGGTTTTAAAAATTGGATCGGACCGTCCGGTCTGACCAGAAAAAGCTTGAACTGATCAGTGGTTCTGTTCGGTTTGGTTTTACCTAATAACCTCTATGTATAAAAAACAATCGGTTCAAAATTTTTGGGTCGGACCGGACGGTCCAGTCCAGTTTTTAAAACCTTGTAAAAACCTTATGGGCAATGATATTTTTGGATTAAGTCACCTGGATTCCTATAGTTGGTCTTATATTGACAAGAATAGTTGCCCTCAGATGGACATTCTTTAGAAGATTGGACTTCTCATGCGTTAAATTGTCGTCGTTGCCATTCTCACCTGCCAAATTAAAAACGCTTCATAATTTGATAACTTAATGTATGTATACCTGTTGAATATGTTCTCTTTGATATGCTAGAAATAAAAATTGTTTAACAAGAAATTATTAAAAGAGATAAATATAACGATTAAGGGAATTGAAAAAAAAAGTAATTTGTATGAAATAATTACTAGAGTTTAATTAATTAGTTTCTTTGTTAAAAATATAAAAAAATTAAAGGAAATTTGGAAAATTGAATTTTGTAATGGAAAGATGGATTTTGATGGAGGTACCTTGACAAACCAGCTTGTGTTAGTAATACGGAACGAGCTCAGTCTATCTTGTTTTTATTCACTTTTAACTTTGAAAGCTTGTTTTTTAAAAGCATATTATGTAGCCCAACGTACATCTTTTCTAGATAAAGCTATTATCGAAAATTCACTTTGAGAAATTTAAAACATTTTATTTATGCATAAATTATGATCCTTAAAACAAATGGAAATATTTGAAGTTTTTGAGAAAATCTTGAAATTGCCTCTTTCTCATTCACATATTCGTATTGTCCAAGTTGAGTTCAAAAGAGGAGGAAAATTAATGATCACGGAATAAAATACGGAGTAAAGGAAAAAATATCTGAACATTATCAGCGAATCATCCACTACTCATGAACTTCATTATTTTAACTAACGTTAAAAGAACGGGCAAAACCTGACTTACACGCAAAACTTCCCTAGTTATCCGTAGAAGAGATGAGAGGAAACTTTGCTGGTCTTGAGTGATTTCTTTATCAACGACAAATTCCATTGAAACTGGAAATAAATAATCTGAACCGTCTGTCTGGTTTTTTGTCAAACCGATCCAATCAATTTGTCACTGTACAGAACTACAGATTTTCACAAGGTTTCAATTTTTGTAACATTTAGAACTCTATTTTATATCAAATTTTGTAACATTTAGAACTCTATTTCATATCAATTTATGTAATATTTAGAACTCTATTTCATATCAATTTCTGGTAGTGATAAGTTTTGTAATATTTAGAACTCTATTTCATATCAATTTTTGTAAAATTTAGAACTCTATTTCATATCAATTTATGTAACATTTAGAACTTTATTTCATATCAATTTCTGGTAGTGATAAGTTTTGTAACATTTGGAACTTTATTTCATATCAATTTTTATAACGTTTAGATTCTATTTCATATTATTTTCTGTAACATTTAGAACTCTATTTCATATCAATTTTTGTAATATTTAGAACTCTATTTCGTATCAATTTTTGATTTTGATAGTTGAGTTATATAAACTCTTTCAACTATTCAATTTGTTGATCTAAAGCACCAAAATTGAAAACTAACAATATTTCAGTTAGGCTATGTAAAGTGGAACAATTTTTAGATCAAAGTTTAATAAGTAAGTAACAACTGTTGGTCTTTTGTGTATCTATTCTGCTACTGCTCGTCTTCTTTATTACAACTGATAATGAGAATTATTTAAGTTATATACTTTTTCCCTGACAATAGTATACACAATTATTTTCTAATACTTTTTAGGTTAAATCATAATAAACATTGGTGTATTTTTGTTTCAATAAAATATTTTGTTTTTACCTATTCTTATAAGTTTTATTTCTTATTTATTATATACTAGTTTTATAACGATTCTCTATCTGTTGCACCTCTAAATCTTAAACTTTTCCTTTGACCAGTTTGATATCCAGTCCAGTTTTTAAAATATTCATATTGCACACGAATCAAATCTAGCTCTGATTTCCCAACATAAGGTTAATTTAATTTATTAAATTTATGATCCTATCTTGTTCCCTTATAAGATATTATATACACCTAAAGTTTTATTAACGAGATACCAAAAGGCAGAGTTTTCTCATCTTGTCCTCAGTACCAATTTACCAGTTCCCTATAAATAGAGGCATTAGCACACAAATTGAACAAGATAAGTTCTCCGACAGAAATGGCAAAGAGCAGATCCTCAATCCAGCTATCTGACAATAGGCCTACCTCACAAGTGAAGCTGTTTGGTTTTCCCTTGACTAAACACGATGAAATCCTAACTAAAACAGTAAACTTGGAAGACAACAGAAAATTCGAGTGCGATTTTTGTCGCAGGGCCTTTACTAATTCACAAGCACTAGGAGGCCACCAAAATGCACACAAGAGAGAGCGCCAAAGAGCAAGACGTGCACTATACCACGGTGATCAGCGGTTCATGGCAGCGGCGCCTGTACTAAGCTCGCAGGCGGTGAAAACAACTCCTCCTTTAAGTCCAAGAGGGTTTATCCACAATAGTGCAGCTGTTGCCAAACTTATGCCACAAGCAATTCGTTACCGATCAAGACCATTGTTGATAACCTCGTGCCCTTCTCGGCAAATCTGTATTCCACAACCATTACACGTTCCAACCATCACATCTTCTGTTGGATTGTCTATTAAGATTCTGTCGGAGCAAGATGTAGGTGTTGATCTCCGACTTAAACTTACTCCCTCTGGCTACGTTTAGCCGAACTGTCTTACGACAGTTTTGTTTGAAATATAGCTCTGTTTTTTCTGTTGAACTCCATCCTGATCATAAATTTCATGGTGTTGAACCCTTTGTTCACGTCCAATTTGCATGCCTGATTCTATAATAACGGAGGTTTTTGAATCAGCTGATGGCTCATGTATATACACTTACAAGACAACTGCGGGATATAGCAGGTGTTACAGGCGTTGCCTGATCAATGACGGATTAGATTTCGAGCTGGTATCCGCAAACATTTGTCATGAATAATGTTTTGTCCAAATCCAAGATTTATTTTCTGGTAGTTGTAGGGATAATCGAAGCCAATGTTTGAGGGCAATAGAATAAACGATGAACATGAAAGGAAACAAATCCTTACAGGGGGAAGTTTTGAAATGCTGCATCTGTATGTATCAAAATTGGGATGCGAGCCTCAAAATGGATTCCAAACTATTACTCAACAAAAAATTTCATACCCGTCAGACATGATTGGTAAGCTGAACAATCCTACATGAGTTGAGGGAGCCAAGACACCTTTGATCGTGTTTTGTCCCTTTTTGTAAAGAACCATAAATCCGGAGGAACGTCAAGGCTGTTCACTGCCCAAAAGAACATAAACCTCGAGTTCCTTCCAGCTACGCGAATCTAGTTACTGAAAAGGCCCCTTTTTTTTCTCTAATTTATTCTGGTACCTTTTTCTGAAAATTTCTTTTTTAATACATTTTCCTCGAGCACAGAGATCAAAACTTAAAAAGTCACTCACGCATTGCTTTAATCTTACACCCCCTGTTATTCGCTTCCTTCTATACCCTTTACTTCTATGAAACCGGAAGTTTCTTAAAGCGCCAACGATTCTTTTACCGAAGATGGAACGCTACGGGTCGGGTCAAAGACCTTACGGAGTTGGGGGGAGACCTGAGATCGTGAGCGGAAGGAGCTTGGGGAATAACAACCAGATCTACGCGTCTCGGCCGCGGTCGCCGGATCTGGCGGCTGCAACTAGGGCTAATCGGCCGAGACAGAGCGCGTCAAAGCCCTGGGGTTTTAGCGATCCGGAGATGCAGAGAAAGAGGAGAGTTGCGAAATATAAGGTTTACGGTGTGGAAGGTAGGGTCAAGGCTTCTTTGAAGACTGGCATTCGTTGGATCAAGAATAAGTGCTCCCAGATCATTCATGGTTACTAAGATGTTGATTTTCAGCTCTGGTTGACTACAGCGTAAGAAAATGGTACCATCTGGTAACGAGACTATTGTACTCATTTTTTTGTTGATTTGGGGATTTTGAATTGACGTTAATCATCTAATCAGTAGTTGTGTATTCAGCTCATTCTCAAACAGAACTTGATTCTCAAACAGAACTTGGATCAATATTGTAGTCAGAGTAGCTGTGTTGTTTGTCTTTTCAACTTCATTAGTTACAAGTAATTTCTTCCATTACAAGTATTTTAAGATAGTTCAATTTTAAGTACTCAAATGTAGGGTTTTGCGTCTCGTATTGTACCAGTCGGGGAACAGTCAGTACGAGATAGGAGGTCGTGGGTATTAGGTTTAAATACCGGTCCGTATTAGCCTATTTCTTTTAATAATAAAGAGATGGTAATAAACCCGAAACAAGTAGAGTAGGTGAACAAAGAGCACATGAAAGAGAATTATTAAAAATGAAAAGTAAGCTCGTACAAATAGGAGGAAATACACAAGAAGATGAAAGATTAAATATTCAAGGATATTATCGAAAACAGAATAATCAAATACGAAAATATCCAGTCGAATATAAACTAAAATATGTTTCTTTAGGCAATGATGGTATATTAAACTTAGACTGTGTACAAAACCCAGAAGCACTTATAAACGAATGGCAAAGAAAAATAGAATTATTATTTCAGATAGAAAAATCCTTTGGAGAAAATCCTCAAAATAAGGATTATGTATGGAATTTTGTAACATACAAAACATCAGGAATAGTTCATAGTTT
>JANZLC010000009.1:18365290-18377961 GCA_026413385.1 Erythroxylum gracilipes
TGAAACAGAACTCATCGGGAAGTTATTCTTTTCTATCTCAAGTGTATTTAGTTTTCGTTCTTTATTATTTTAATCACTTGAGTTATTTGTTCATTGTTCTTTCGTTAAAAGATTGATTAAGAAAATCCTTTGTCGAGGTTAGTACGAGGTGGTCGTATTATTGGGTGTGAAATTCTTTCACGGGAAGTGAGGTTGAGAGATAGTGTTAAGGGTTGAGTGGTGTTGGCTCAGTAAAGCCTTGGGTAAATCTATTGTACTTCAGTGAAAGTTATTAAGCTGGGTGAGGGCCCCACAGACGTAGGCAAGGTGTGCCGAGCTACGTTACCAAATTTTTTGTGTTTTTATTATTTCATTTTTGCTTGATTTATTTTGTTCGTGCCAAAGAAATTTACGAAAAGTTTGCGAAACAATGAACCCTTTCATTTTTTCAATCACTGTCCCCTTTGTTTTTGTATAGAGCAATTAGCATATTAAGCCTTCGCTCATCCGATATTTTGGTAGACCTAAGGATCGTATTAAAAAGCTTGGCTAGCTAAGTAAGACCTTTTTCGCCTAAGTTCTTCCACATCTCTATAGTATCTCATGAGATCTTATTGCCCTTCCACTCTTCATTCTCCTCAAAGCTCTTTTAGTTTCTTCCTTTGTAATATGCTAACAACAAGTAAAGTTACGATACCTCTCAAACGTGCCAAGATCTTCTAAAGAGATGTTATCCTCTACGTTTTCATTAAAAAGGTTATAGAAGTATCTTTGTCATCTTCTTTTAATATCATTTTCAGTCACGAGCAATCGTCTTGTTTCATCTTTTATACAACAAACTTGATCTAAGTCTCTCGTTTTCTATTCCTTAGCTCTCGCCAACTTAAATATATCATGTTTTTCATCTTTATTTTTAATCATTGGTATAATTTCCCGTAAGCTTTGCTTTTAGCTTATGAAATTATCTTCATCACCTCTTTCTTTGTCAGTTTGCAACTTTTTTTGATAACTACTCTCTTTATCTCTATGGTGTTATCCAAGATAGTTTTATTTACACCCTTCTTGATCTTAACATTTTTTATATATCTTAATTCCATTAGCAAGACTTCATTTTAATACCGTTAGATCCTTTAAAAACAACCAAGATTTCTTTAGTTGTATTCCTTAAAAGAGTTGTTACTGTCTTCCACATTTAGTTAGCATCTCCATATCTAAAAGTTTATTAATATAAAAAATAACTCTAAAACCTTTTCTTTTTTTAGTAAATTGATTTAAAGAATCCAAATGAAAAATGAATTATTTTTAGCATTATGTTTGATTTAAAGAATTGAAGTTATCTTATCACAATCTAATCAATTCAACCTTTTAAATAAACAAAAAGAGAGGCTTATTTAACATTAAAACATATAGACATGTAATTTCCTTTAAAATAATAATGTTATTTTATAAATGGGTCTTCAATTTTAAAAATTTACAATAAATATTATACATATAACAAAATCAAGGACCAAAGTTCTGGACATCGAATTCCGTTAAATTCCCTTAAAACATTTATACATACATGACAGGGGTTGACTAGTGGTAATTGATAGATAGGTGACATTGTACTATAGGTTGTGCTTTCTAAGCCTCTTAATCTTATCCTTCTGCTTCTACTTCTACATTTTCTCCCCTCCTCTTGTGCATTTTCTTTCGTCAAATAAAATATACTAGCAATCTGACTATAGCCACTGAAACCTGCGTGATCAACCTTTAACGGCACCTTGTAAACATGCATGCTATAAATAACTATTTCAGTCAGCTAACAAACAACGCCATGGATTGGATGGGTCAATTAGATGCGGCTTGTTTGTTTCTACCCAAGTTCCCAAGTGTGTAATCTTTCATACAACCTATTAATATTCGTAGTACATGTGCGTTTTCATTTGTTTTAGGTATAGAAATTGAAGTGTTTTTTGTTTTTTTTCAATTGTTGTCCACTCCTCAATGGAGGATGAATACTGCGACCCCAATTTCCTCTTTTGATCATGTTATGAGAGGAGGGTTGTGACTCATTTGACTGGAGAGGATGACTGTTGGGATGCGTTTGGAGGATAACTTTGAGGATTGAGCAAGGGAATTGGGTGGGACGAACATGCTTTGTTGTTTTCCAGCCCAAACGTGTTGCCAGCTGCTTCCTCATGTTCCTCATCTCTAATGCCTGGCTACTATTTGCTGCTCAATCCAAATATCCACGACTTTTCTGTAATCATCTACACATAATAGTTTATGTTTTTATTAATACTTTTCTTAATCTTCTACGCACAAAAATATAATGTTTCACAAACTTCGCTTGTTTATTTTCGTATGATATACACGATTACTCTATTTTTTGTTAAACCCTTTCAAAATTACTATTCACACGTCAAGGAGAAATTGCCTTGTTACCTACTCAACCATTATGTTAAACTCTTCGAAAGAGTTGAAGCAAAACTTGCTCAAAGTCAAAACTTGCAGAGTTGATTACATTATATTATTAGAAAGAAGAAACAAACATAAAAACCCCTAAAAGAATGGTCCAATAGCCGAAAACTCAACTCCATTCGTTGCACGAAGATTGGATTGAATCAACGAATGTCAGAGCTTGGAAATTCCTCCAAATCCAATACCATTGTCATTTATCAGGTTACACGTTCAGCCAGCCAACCCTATCTTATAGGTATGTTTCAGCAAAAGAAAATTTCATCTTTTACGGTCATGTTCGAAAATTAGAACACTTCCCATTTGCTCACAGGATCTAAATCCTTTCTGGTATTAGAAAACAAAGGATACAAAAAAGTCACAACTGAGGCCGCCAAGACAGATATTGAGCAGGTATTCCTGAAACAAGAGCGGATACCCAACTGGGTTCATACCAGAAAGGGCCTCATAAGCCCATGGCCGTAACCTAAAATGGCAAGACCTAGCTGCAAGCAATCATGGGACTTCCTATGATTAGTTGGAAGCACAACAGTGCATCAACAACGACATCAGCCTAGCCAACCTTCAACTTTTTAGATCTTTTTACGTTATTAAATTAGACCCACGTAAGCATGTCAATGATTCATACCGAACCAGACACATCCACATGATTTGGCCTCAATTCATTGCCTTTTTCGTCTCCACATGTGATTATATAAATCCTTCCAGTTCCAAACAAGCGAATAGCTCTTCTAGTAATTAATAAACTTATGTGTTTCTAATCCGCCGCGTTTTTGGGTTTGGCAGAATAGTGATGGTCCCATAAGATCTGTTGCTACGCATTCAAAAATCCTTCGTTGAATGAGAAGTATCAGTTGAAGGAATGTACAGAGAGAGACAGAGAGAGAGGGGCGCAGCGAGCTCCAGAGAACTGGCAGGCTGGAGTTTTTGTTCTTATTAATTATCGGTTGTCGGAAGATTATCATTTGTGCCTTTAGACCCACATGCCCCTTACGCGACTGCGGGTTCACCATATTCGGTGGGTAACAGAAACAAAACAATTTCTTTTAATAGGTTCCGAACCTTCGCGGGCATTGATGTCGGCAATTTCACTTTGTGTGGTCGCTTTGATTTGGTTGCCCATGAATATTAAACCCGGCCGACTAGAATGTGCAACTTGCTTTAGTTTGATCCTTTAAATGATGTTCTGTCAACTTTCTCTCACTTCAATTAATCAATATTTTAACTCAATATATTAATAGTTAAAACAAGTAAAGGAAATTACAGCATAAAATTAAAATAGCCTTCTAAGATTAAGGTTAATAACTTATTTGTTACAGATGATAGCAACCGCAATTTTTTTGGAGAGACAAGCTGACTTGAAATTTGGTAGATTTAAATGGTGACCCGATCCAATAAGTTTGCGGTGTGATTCAAATTATCAAAAAATAAAAATCTGTATTAGAAGTGAAAGATTTGGGCTGTATGAATCTGTGTTCATAAGAAATTAAAACTTGATTATAAAAGGGATCTATCTGTATTATTTTATTCGTAGTGAAATTGTCTCCCAAAGAAGTAGGTATCATTGGCTAAACTTTGTTAAATTTTTCTGCCTTCCTTTCTTTATTTTTTGATATTTTGATTGTGTGATTGTACTTGTGAATTTTAGCACTTTGACTGTTGCTTAGAGTAGCTAATCTTTCTAGGTAAGGTAGTGTAGGGAAGTGAATTTGATCAAGTTGTATTAGCTTTTGGCAGGCTAGTTGATGTACGATGAGAATGCCAGAACCAACACAACTCATGCACGAGTTGCATAAAAATATTTGCTGGGAGAGACAAAAATCAAGTGGTTGATATCGCGTACCGGAAAAGCAAAAACATATGGTCCTGGTGGGGAATAAGATGGCCCTAAAGAATTGCCTCGCTTAAGAGAAAAAAAGAAAACCGGAAACTATACTGAAGACGTCATTTTCATAAAGAAATAATGCATTATCTACTCTCAACCTTTTTTATTTTAATAAAATCTTTAGGTTATTAAGGAAACTGACAGATCATTGCTTTAATGCGTGCCTTTCAATATGTTGACATCATGTGTTAATCAAACTATATAAAAATTAACTTTTATATAACTTTGCTTCAATAGGAAAAGCAAACCTTGTAAGATGTAACTAGCATTTTGCCATGTTCACTTAAAATATAATTAATGCATATATTGCTTGTTTATGCACTTGTAGCCAATCAGTTCATTACAATTTTATGTATAATATTATTATTTAATTATAAAGACACTCTTATCTTTATGTATTATGTTAATTGCATTTGATATTTACTGCTAAAGGTAAAATTCTTGGAATAATTAATGTGGTACTGAAATTATGATGAGATCATAATTATAAGATTCAATTTGTATTTATATATTGTTATCAAATTGTTCCTAGTTATAGTTTCTTCAAGGTGAAATATTGATGAAACGGTAAAACTAGCACATGTTATGTTTCTTTCTTATGAAAAAAATAATTCTTCTCGTAAATTAATATATAGAGATAATTAAACTGATGTGTAAGTGCTTATTAGAAAATATGTTCACTGAACTAACGAGCATTCCAATGAAATAGTACTTATGTGTTAACATTTTTTCCTCATTATGATGTTGTAAAATTAATCTTTAAATTTGAGCTTACTAAAATATCTCATGTGAGAATTACTATGTTTTGATACTACTTATGACTTATCCTATTTAGGATAATTCAGTTAGTAGTAAACTATATGAAGATAGTTGAGTAAGCAATAAAAGTTTCTTCACTCTAAAGTAATTAAAGAGAATGTTAAATTGTTCTTGATTAGTAGTAGTTTAAAGAATTCTTTAGCAAGAGTGAATTAACATTTGAAAAAGTGTTTTTAAATATCAAATTTAAATTAATTACTAATTAGCAAGACCGAATATGATGGATTCAAAAGAGTCACTATATCCATACTTTGTCCAATTGAAACATTAGATGAAAATTGATTAAATTATACATCATAACCATCCATGGATATGTTAAGTCAAACTACTTTGGCATTCCTAATATTTGGGCGATCATGACATATTGCTAGACGTCAATCTTGATTAATGATTATAAATTGTTTAATGGGAGAATTAAAGGCAAATTAAAAGGAACTTTAATTTATCTAATTTTAATTATGAATTAAAATTAAAATTAAAATTTATAAGTTATAATTATTTTCAATAAATTAAAAACTTATTGGGTCACCCATAAAGAGCAGTTTAAAAGAGAAAAATAAATTATACTTAATTGTAAATAAATTATACTTAATTGTAAATTTTGAGAAATTTTAGGGACCAACTATAAGATATTTGATTTTATTAAAATTAAATTAATTATAATTAGAGTTTGACTTTAATTATAATTGATGTATTTAATTTTAATAAAATTAAAACCATAATGCTTTTTCTATACATAGGAATAAGCATAAAAGAGCTAAAACTCCTGCTTATTCCTCTTAAAGAGTTGAGTGTGCTTTGACTACTTTGTAGATACTATTAGAGGTTGGACACGTAAATATCTCATGATTGGCATATTAAAAAAGTTTTGAAAGGAATTCAACAGGAATATCGAATCAGGTGTAGCTTTATATTTTATGATTAAAGTATTTTCAAGTTATTCAATTATTATGATTCGATTGAAAACCCTAAAAAATTTATTTTTCTGTTGTGTTCGTAATTCGATCATAATTGGTTTTTTAATAATAGTATTAGAGTCTCCTTTAATTGTTTAACTTGAATTACTCGCCCACACCCAATGACCCAAAGGTGGATGGAAGCGATGGTGCAACTCCAATATAGCCTTGCAGATAGGAAGACAAGGTATAGATGCAGAGGAGGTGACAACAGCAAAACCAGAAAACCCTGATTCTGGAAAACGATGGGGCATGTGTCTTTATGTGTTTGTAACAAATGCTACTGGTGCGTGCATCACAGTCCCCACATTTTTTATTTGATTTTTATATGTTTTAAGCCTTAATTTTAGTTAATTAAATTAAATGAGATTAAATTGGTTTAAATTCCTAATAAATTGAAAAATATTTATCTAAATGTTTGAAAATTGTTTTCAAAGGATATCATTATTAGGAATATTTTAGATTTTACTTTAAAATTTCAAGAAATTGAATTATTAAATTAAATTAGTTATCAAATCAATAAAATAGAAACAAGAAAAGGTTTTAAATGATTTCTTTCATAATTATATTTTGTTATAAATCATTAATATAATTTGATTATATTATTTTTATGAGACTAAATTTTTTTGAAATTATAAATCCTCAATTAAATATTAAAGTCATGTTAAGAATGTAATAATTGCCTTCTATTATTTAAGAAAAAAATCATAGTTCTATTTATTGTAAGGCTTATTTAGTAAACTCAAGGCCTTTTTAACCCAAATATGTTTTATCTTAAATTAATAGATCATACTTAACTAAATTTGTATGATTTGAATAAGCAAATTCATAATCATATAGATTTAGAGGTAGGGCTAGGAATAATATATAAGATATATTTTGACAGAGTTGTCACCTAACTAATCTAGCAGTCACATAAGATGTGATCGATAAAGTTATTATCTACCTAATTTATATTTAGTTGGTTTGTTAGCAAACTCATGATCAACTATTTTTGAATGAGATCCTAGCTCACTAAGAAATTATTTAATAATTTCTAAAATTATTAGTAAGGGCTATTATTTTGAATAAAATAGTAGGAGTAATCAGATATTTATTAAAGTCCTTTTTTATTTGATTTTATGGTACAAATTAATACTTGCTTTTTTATGTCTTTCAGTTATCAAAAGAAGATGAGCATTACATTGAGAAGCATCATAGATGCTAACAAGCTAAATGGATTTAACTTCTTAAACTAGTTTCGCAACTTGAGAATTGTTCTCAAGCAAGAAAAGAAGTTGTATGTTTTTGACACTTTTGTTTCACCATAGCTTAGCTCAAAAGCGACTAATGAGGTTTGGGAGAGATATCAACATTATAATGATGATGTTGTTTGGTTCACAAAATAGGATGGAGAGGTATCAATTCTCCAAAGCATTATTTCAATTATAGATGACAGAAGGATCTTTAGTGAACCTACATGTGCTGAAGATGATTTACCATATTCAAAAATTAGGCTAATTAAGTTTTGTCATGAATTATGAGTTGAGCATTGATTTGGTGCTACAGTCTTTTAGTTTGAACTTTTCACAATTCATTATCAACTTCCACATGAATCAAAAGGATATGACATTACTTGAACTATTGAATATGCTCAGTACTATAAAGGGGTGGTTTAAGACGAAATTTAGTTCTGATCTTGTTGTGGATTTTTTCAAAAGAAAGAAAAAGGGCTCCAAGAAGAATAATAACAAAAAAGAAGGCTTCTGTTAGAGTAATGAAGCCAAAAGGTGGTGTCAAGAAGAAGAGTAATGATAAAGGCACATATTTTCATTGTGGAGTTAATAAACACTTGAAGAGGAACTACTCAACTTATCTTGCTACCCTAAAAGATAAGAAGCTTAAGGAAGCGATTTCTTCAGGTATGTTTATAATTGAGATCAAGCTATCTACTTTTGTTATATATTCTTGGGTATTAGATATTAGGTGTGGTTCTCATATTTGTAATAATATATAGATATTATCAAGGAGTAGATAATTGACGAAAGGTGAAGTGGATATGTTAGTTAGGAATGGAGCAAGAGTTGCTGCATTAGCTGTAGAAACTTGTATTATAGCTTTGCCTTCTAGCCTTAAACTAGAACTAAATAATTGTTATCATGTTCTAGTTGTTACTAGAAACATCATTTCTATTTCTTATTTAGATTTGAATGGATTTGTCTTTATTATTAAGAATAAGAATTGTTCTCTTTTATAAAGATAATGTTTATTATAGATTTGAATTACTAACAAATGGTTTGTATAAATTATCTTGAAAGGTCAATCCTTAACATAAATAGCAAGAAAATGAAGTTAAGTGATCTAAATCCATCTTATTTATAGCATTGTAGGTTAGGTCATATCAATGAAAAAATAATCACAAAGTTACATTTTAAAAAATATTTGGATCCTTTTGATCATGAATCATGTTTATTGGAAGATATGACCAAACTACCCTTTAGTAGAAAGGGAAAAGGTGCCAATGAGTTATTAGAGCTTATACATTCACATGTATTTGGCCTTATGTCTACTTGTGTTAGAGATGGGATTATCATATTTCATGATATTTATAGATGATCATTCTAGATATGGTTATGTGTACTTAGTAAAACAAAAATCTGAATCATTTGAAAAGTTTTAAAAATTTAAACTTAAGGTTGAGAAACAAACTTGTAAAAGTATTAAGACACTTAGGTCAGATTGAGGTGGTGAATACTTGGACCACAATTTTTTTGATTACTTAAAAGAGAATGAGATTCTCTTACAATGGACTATTCTAAGAACTGCACAACATAATGGAGTATCTGAGAGGAGAAATCGTGCTCTATTAGATATGATACACTTTATAATGAGCCAAGCAGTCCTTCTTATCTCTTTTTAGGGATATGCCCTTGAAACTACTACTTACCTTCTGAGTATAGTTCCATCCAAATTGGTTGACAAGACACTATATGAGATATGATTGGTAGTAGACTAAGGTTATCACACTTAAAGATTTGGGGATATGATGCTTATGTGAAGTGCGCAATATCTAAAGATAAATGCAAATTTGTGGGATATCCAAAAGAGAGTATCATATATCAATTTTACCATCCTTTTGAGTAAAATGTATTTATCTCATGATATACTACATTCCTAGAAAGAGAGTTTATTCCCAAAGAAAGTAGTGGAAGTGAGGTAGAACATAGAGAAGTTTAAGAACCATAAATTCATATCTAAATGGAACAAGAACCTCAAGTTGATACATATGATTTACAACTGAGAGTTCAAGAGACACATAGTGTGTAATACATTAGTAGGATACGTCATCCCCCCATTAGATTAAATCTACATTCTAAAAAGGGGAAGGATAATGTATCACTTATACATGATGAGCCTATTACTTTTAAAGAAACAATGTATGACATTAATTCTTTAAAATGACATGAAACTATGAGATTTGAAATGGAATCAATGTACATTAACCAAATATGAACTTTGGTGGATGCACATGATGGTATTGCACCTATTAGATGGAAGTAGGTTTTTAAAAGAAAAACTGACATGGATGGTAATGTACATACATATAAAGCAAGGTTAGTGGCTAAAGGTTACAAACAAAAATAAGGAGTTAATTTTGATGAAACCTTTTTTATCAATAGCTATGCTTAAATCCCTAGGGAACTTATTGGCCATAGCTGCATATCATGATTATGAAATCTGGTAGATGAATGTGTAAACAACATTTCTCAATGAGGATTAGCTTAAGGATGTGTATATTACACAACATAAGGGTTTTGAATCTAAGAGATTTCCTAATCAAGTATGTAAGTTGTAAAAGTCTATTTATAGACTTAAGTAGGCGTTACGGAGTTGGAATATCTATTTTAATGAGACAATCAAAGATTTTGATTTTATTAAAAATGTGAAAAAATCATGTGTCTATAAGAAGGTTATTGGGAATACAATCATTTTCCTAGTGCTATATGTGAATGCCATATTGCTAATTAAAAACAACATACCAATGCTCCAGTCTGTAAAAATTTGGTTATCCAAGGACTTCTCCATAAAGGATATAAGAGAAGCATCCAATATTCTAGGAATAAAGATCTATAGAGATAGATCAAAGATGTTGCTTGGGTTATCCCAATCCATGTACATAGACAAATTGCTAAAGAGGTTTAGCATAAAGAATTCCAAGAGGGGATTCTTACTTATGTCGTATGAGATTTCTCTCACACAAAGTATATGTCCTAAGAAACAATAAGAGAGAGATAAAATGCATTATGTTTCATATGTTTCGACAGTTGGATCAATTATGTATACAATGTTATGCACTAGACTAGATGTCTCTTATGCTTTGGGCATAACAAGCATGTTTTAAGCAAATCTAGGTGAGTGTCATTAAACGATTGTGTAAACATCTTAAAGTATTTAAGAAGGATTAAAGATGTTTTCTTAGTCTATAAAGGAGCTGAACTGAGAATTCAAGGGTAATTAAAATGCTAGTTTTCAATCAGATCTAGATGATAGTAAATCAAAGTTAGGGTACATCTTCACTCTGAATGGTGGTGTGGTAAGTTGGAAAATTTCCAAACAACCAACCATTGTAGATTCTACGACCAAGGCAAAGTACATTTTAGTGTTAGAGGCAGCAAAGGAAGCGGTTTGGATCAAATTTATCACTAAACTTGGAGTGGTTCCTAACATTGTTGAGCCTATAGTATTGTATTGTGACAATAATGGCATCATTGCACAGACAAAGAAACTAAGGTCTCATTAATGGTCCAAACATGTACTCAAGAAGTTTCACTTAATTAGGAAGACAGTGGAGCGAAAAGACGTAACACTGAAGCGAGTTCTCAACAAAGAGAATCTTGCAGATCCTCTTACCAAGTCATTGTCTTAAGACATAATCGACATATGGAATAATATAATATTATATATGTAAGTGATTAGCTTTCGTGCAATTGAGAGATTGTTAGTTTATACCCTTGCAACTAATTGGTTGGTTACAATTTTATGTATGACATTATTATTTAATTAATAAAGGCATTTTTATCTTTATGTAATATGTTACATTTGATGTTTAATACTAAAGATAAAATCTCTAAAATAATTACTATGTAATTGAAATTATGAAGAGATCATAATTATGAGATTCAATTTGCATTTATGTATTATTTCCAAATTATTCCTAATTGTAGTTTCATTAAGACGGGATATTGATGAAACGACAAAATTAGCACGTGTTATGTTTCTTTCTTATGAAAAAAGTAACTGATCTCATAAATTAAAGTACGAGGATATTTAAACTAATATGTGGGTGCTTATTAGAGAATAAGTTTACTAAACTAACCGAATTATGAGAATTCCAAGTGGAATATTACTTATGTATCTATAGATTTTCTCATTATAATGGTTGTATAATTAATCCTTAAACTTGAGATTATCAAAATATCTTATGTGAGAATTATTGTTTTTTAATGTTACTTATGACCTATCCTATTTAGGGTAATTCAGTCGGTAGTATTTGGATGTCGTATGAAGCATATGGAGATAGTTAAGTTAATAAAGAATTTGTCACTTTAAAGTAATTAGATAGAATATTCTACTATTCTTAATTAGTAGTGGGTTAAAGAATTCTCTAGTCATAGTGAATTGACTTTTGAAAAGGTATTTTTAAATATTAATTTTAAATCAATTGCTAATTAGCAAGAACGAATATGATTAGATTCAAAAGAGCAGATACTACATCCATATTATGTCCAATTAAAACATTAGATGACGAAAGGATTCAATTATACATTATAACCATGCATGGACATATTAAGTAAAACCACATTGATATTTCTAATATTTGAGCGATCATGAAATATTATCGGATGTTAAAAATAAATTAAAAGAAATTTTAATTTATCTAATTCTAATCATAAATTAGAATTAGAATTTATAATTATTGTCAATATGTTAAGACTTTGTGGGTCACACATAAAGCAGTTTAAAAGAGATTAATTTAATTTCAATTAAGTTGAACTTAATTATAAACTTTGAGAAACTTTAGGGATCAAATATGAGATATTTGATTTTATTAAAATTAAATTAATTATAATTATAGTTTGGTTATAATTATAATTTATTTATTTAATTTTAAAAAATTAAATAATATTTTTTTCTATATATAAGAATAACCATAAGGAATCTAGCACTTTTATTAATTCCTCTCAAAGAGTTTAGTATTTTTTTACTATTATGTGGATATTATTAAAGACTGGATGTGTGAAAAGCTCATGGTTAACATATCAAACAAGTTTTAAAAAGATTTCAATAGGAATATCAAATCAAGTACTATTTTATATTTTTATAATTCAAGTGCTTTTAAGTATTCAATTATTAAGATCTGATCAGAAACCGCAACAATTTATTTTTCCGCTACATCCATAATTCGATTACGATTAGTTTCCCAACACAGATATCTTTTTAAAGTGCGTTTATAGCTGGTTGGGTCGGCCATGTCAGGCCTGGGCCGATCGGTCCATATGTCTAAGAAAAGAAGTCCAGCCCAAGCATGGTGC
>JANZLC010000009.1:18390856-18400922 GCA_026413385.1 Erythroxylum gracilipes
GAAATTAATATTTAATTTCAATTAAATTACTAAAACATCCTAAGCTTATTATAAATAGGCTTAAGCTCTATGTAGCTAGCACTTCATGCTTAACCTTCTCTATAAAAGTTATAGAGTTCTCTCAACTCATTTTGTGGATACCGTTAGAGGCCGGACACTTGTACGGCTACGATAGTTGAGACGAATCGGTTTCTAAATCGGTTCGAGGGATACATCAAGATATAGATCAAGCTTCGAAATAAGGTACGAATTAAATTCTACTTTATCATAACTCGTGTTAATCATTTTATAGAATTAAATAGATCTTGGTTTTCAGGAAATCAAAAATCACGAAAAAGTTTCGTGATTATTCTGTTGCGGTCGGATCAAATTCGATTCAGATTTCCCAACATGGACGACCAACTCCAAGAGGACAAATCTTTTACGAAGAGCGTGAGTTTTCCTTCGACAAGACTCCCATGTTTCACGTCGAAATGAACAGGCCTGCTTCGATGCGATTTAGCATACCGTGCATAGCCCCACAAACTGACTTTGATTACAATTTTGATGAAGTAAGTCAAGATCAAGATGGGAGGATGAGTTTTCTTAAGTATGAAGAGGAAGATTATCAATATGGATATGAGCCTTGTGAGGTTAAGACCCCAGTTGACGAAGAAGGAATTGACTTGAGAGCTGAGAAGTTCATAGCTTAGTTCTACGAGCAAATGAGGCTTCAGAGACAAATATCAATGAGCTGATCTATGCCAGATAACAGGAAATCTCTTTCAAGTTTCTAACTTCTAAATACTTTTTGTATAAAACTTCTATATAATTTGCTTTTGGAGGCAATGTGGCATTTTTGTAGATACCGGAGGCTACAATTGGATACAACTTCTGTGATTTAATCTACCATTTCTTATCTTAAATACTTGAACCGCTAGTTCTGTGATTTCTCGAATAATTCATTTGCCAAGTGAATCTAACGAAGATTCAAAGCTAAACATTGCAGTGAACACACTCTACATCAGGTAAAACCAGGAGGAATGGTTTCACCCACACAAGTAACTCAACTGGTTATTAGAAAGGAAGTTGAGTGCAAGGTCTAAGTTCAAGTCTTGACAGCGACAGTGTAGGAGTTTATCCAATGTGGTGGCTCCTTGTGCGCACCAAATAATAGGCCACCTTTATGATAAGCTAAGTGAGATTAATTTACTCCCCTCACAACTCTGTCGAGCCTAGGTCTAGGGGCACTTAGGGTGGGCGATTCCACCTTTTGAGTGCAAGAAGGAATGGTTTCGTCACTTCACCTTTGACGTGACCTAACAGTTCAACCTTGGCAAAAATTTTCAACGTTCACAAAAATCTCATACAAGAAATATTTGAGCTAGCTGTCAACCTAACAAGCCAGAAGTTCCTGGCTAAAACACAAGGCTTCAAGTTCTTCATTGAAAATGAGATCAAGTGCTTCCCTTCAACCTCTTGCATACAAGTTACACATAGCAAAAATCCAGAAGAACATCACTATCTCGAACATGCACATCCCATAAGCGGTCCTCTCAGGAAGCCACAGGCTATCAGTGACTGCTACATCATGCATTGTTGGTCCCTATATTATCTAGAATACCAACCAACACTCAGTGCAACCCTGTACCAATGGAAGGAGACGTCATATAGTTAGTTAGCTACGTGTCTTGCTAGCAAATTACTGTTGAAACTCAAAGATTCTTATGCTGATTTTCAAGATAGCCTCGTCTCTATGGAAGAAAAGTCGCCAATGCGGACTATCTGAATTCACACACCCCACAGGAAATTCAGGAGATCAACCTATGTTAGATGTTAATGCTTAAAATCTCGTTGACAGAAAATAAATTGCTACCTCGTAAGCATGAGTTGATTTCAATTTAATTACCTTCCATTCTGATGACTATTGAGATATGCTTCCAACTGTCCAGCTGCTGCCAGTATAAGACCTATAATGCAAATGCATTGCGCTAAGTATTCACCAGTAAATGTAAATCCTAGATAGAAATCTCAGATATTACAAACTCAACATAAGCATTGGAAAAACAATGAATCTGTTGTTTCATACAGAAGGCATCAAAGGTTTTCACCAAATATGTTCTATGTTGCAGAACAGCAATAACACACGTGATGCACAAGGTCTTTCGTAGATAGTTAAGTACCTAAAAAAAAAGCTGAGGGCCTTCTAGGTCGTGATTTGAATTCCGGATGGAATTGCACACCTACATAAAAGGGATGGTTTGGAAGCTCCAAAATCTACATAGGAAGAGGAAAAATGAGCCAATAATCCTTTTTTCTGTCCAACAAAATTTGATTTCTCTAAGCAGATAGGATTCAGCTCAACCCAGAAAAATAACTTGTCTTGAAAGATATAATAGCAACCATAAAATCTCAAACCAGCAGCAGGACCATTATAAGTATATTGCCCAAAAGGGGGAAAAACAAGTTGGTAACGACTTTAAACTTATTGGCCAGAAGACCAACCTCCATCCTCTTTCCTGTTGCATCCTTCCCAACAAACTTTAGGCCCTTCTCCTCCAGAACATCAATTACATCGGGATTTACCTGCACCACAGAGATGACTTAACTTCCGGTGGACATTTTAAGAAAGCGTGTATCACATCTCCATCCTTCCTAAATCATGCAACTAACCTCGTATCTATGTCTATGCCTCTCATCTATGTACTCTGCATTACCATACCTACCAAATAAGTATAGTGAATCAAACATCAAAACCAACAAAAGTATAGAAACATGCATCATGTAGAACATATGCATGGTGTTCTACTTGTTCCAAGAGCAACTATCTCAAACAAATGACTACAGATAATAAAATACAGAAAGGCAATATGGAATTATGAGCCTATATTCTCAGTAATATGTGTCATACAGTTTTGCAGTTATGCAATCAGGGGTCTGCAATAGTGTTTTTCGAGATCCTAGCCTCATTGTGCTTCCCATATGTGTTCTTGAACCCTGCATTTAATGTTAAAATACATGAAGCAAATGGTTGCAACTGATACATGTAAATTAGTAAGTAAAAGATTAAGTCTCAAGTAAATTAGTATGTAAAAGATTAGGCCTTAAGTATATTGCATACCTCAGGCATGAAAATTACAACAGGATCAGATGTTTGGCTTTCAAACTCAGTGCTGTTTGCCTTTTCTCGGCCCACAACCTGATACAAAAGAATTGAGATAAGTTATTACTAGCGCAATAGACAAATTCACTTAGAAACAGAAGTACATACAGATCTAGCAAACTCAATCACAGAAATCTGCATGCCCAAACAGATTCCTAGATAAGGGATATGGTTTTCTCTGGCATATTTTGCAGCCAATATCATTCCTCTCACACCACGATCTCCAAACCCACCAGGAACTAAAACACAAGCAGCACCCTGCAAATGAAAAATGCCATAAATCAGCGCCAAAAGAGACTTAAATTCCCAAGATATAATTTTATTAACCACTCTACTACCCTAACTTCTGCTTTCCTTTTTTAAATAACTAATTTGTTACTTGAAAAGGAAAGGTCAAAATTATTGGGACCATTTTGCCAACTATACACTTTCAGAAGGTCAACACCAGGTCATTGAAAGTTTTAAGGAAAGAAGAATAATCTATGTAAAGTTAGGCTAGATGGGAAATTTAAATGTTCTGAAGAAGCATTACCCTCAAGGTCTCCCATGCAGCAGCATGAGCCTCTGGTGTCTGCATACAGCAGATATATATTTTCATGAGGAAAAGAGAATAATAAGCAGATTATAACAATATCATAGAAAATTGCAAATAGCAACAATTCATTACTGATATTGCACTGTCATCTTCAAGATCAGAAGCTGCAATCCAATCAATTGATGGCTTCAATGAGCATGCAATACAAGCATGTAGAAGGGCCTGTGAGTAAAACAAATTACACAATGCCAATATTCAATTGCTATAAAAATTTAAGCAATCGAGAAAAAAAAAAAAGATATTATGAAACCAGGGTAGAAAGACCATAATCAACAAGGAAAAACACTACCAATATAAACCTAGAATTCAAGTAATCTGATAAACATAAAGATGCTTCTCTTAGTTGCTTAAAACTATAAGTTCTATTCTATATATTGGCATCAAAACCTACGAGAAAAAAATTACATCCATTTCAAGCAGTAGAATAACACACGTATCACTAACCCTTATGCATTCAAAAACTGGATGCCAGATTATGACTTTCACTGACCATCAAAACGATTGTAACAAACCTTAATGACAGACAGGTAAGAATCTGTAAGGCCAACATATTTCCCCACCATTGCAATCCGAACCTGAAAATTTCGACATCCTATTATCACAAGGACCAAACAACACTAATCAAACAAGTGGTAGTGATAATACGAACAGATTTGGTAAGATTGTCATAACTCTCAGCCATCTGGGTCCAATCTTGTAAATTGGGTGGTGTTGCAATGCTGAAACAGATTCCATTTACAGTCAGTTAGTAAAACCAACATCCCTGTAGTAAATATCTTGTTCAGAGAAAGATGTATCTTTTTTCTTAAAGGTTTTCGTTTTTTCAATTGGCCGCTATCCTTGTATGATCATCCATCAAAATATTAACAATGGCTCAAGTCTAAGGCTATGTACGAAATGGCCACAACAAAATTTGATAATCCATAAACAATCAGCTTTACTAATGAAAGATTAGCACGAGCTTGAAAAAGCCTCACTGTAAATGATTTGATCTCCAAATTAAATCCTGATATCTCGAAAAGGCCAATCAATAACTAACCTGAGTAATTTACCCAAAAAAAATAACTAACCTGAGTAAATCTAGCTGCTTTAGAATCGCATCATGGGCATTTTGGCTCTGCAAAAGGATAGCATGTTAAAGAAGCTAACATATTTTTTTGATCTATAATGTATTTGAACCTTTGATATGACCAGAGAACTGCTATTCAACCCACCCTAAGTAACAAAGGAACATGCCAGATGTTTGGAACATCATGAATGTTCAGAATATTTGAAGCCTGCAGAAGCCATTTCAAGAGACATAACAATCTCAAAGAAACAAACCGTGTTTCCATTATGAAGGAAAAAACAAAGGTTTCCCAATATTACCGGAACATGGCAAAACTGTGAGAGTTTAGCCTTTGCATTTTCCAATAGAGGCTGCATTTATTTAGCAAGAGTTACTGTACGCTCAAAATTGTCAAATTAGAAAAACTACTTTGTGAAGAATGAAGCAGCTGCACAACAGGTAAAAGCAGTTATAATCCAAGAAAGAAATTCAGAGTGATTATTCCAAAATGATAGGAACATATTAATAAAAGTTGGGTAAATAAAATCTTGGGCAGTAAAATGTATCTGCAGGGCCCCATAAAAAGATGAACATCTACAACAGAAATGCTAGCAACAATTTGAAATTTCAGTAGCCTCCTGAAAACAATACTAGTGCAATCAAAAACTAAAATTTAAAAAAAAAGGAAACTAATAGCTTTAAGAATGAATATGAATTCAGTACTGATCCAAAATCTCAAGAAAAGAATCTTCATCCAAATTCCAGTACTTAACACCCTGGCACATGCATAAATTTGAGCAAAGAAAACAAAGTACCTGAGCTGAGCGACATGCCAGAAGATGAGGAGTCAAACCCAATGCTCTCAATTCACGGACACTATGTTGTGTAGGCTTAGTTTTCTAGATGCATATAAACAGAATTAATGTCATCCAAGGAGGAATACCATCTACTTAGGCCTCTAGAAAGTATTATTTCAAGATTTCACATAATAAAAATATGCAGAAAATTACTTGCTCACCAACAACGCCCAGCACAGGTATCAGGCTCACATGAATGAGGCAGAAGTTATCTTGACCTGAAAAATGGTTACAACATTAAAAAATTACTACAGCAAAAACTAATCATGTATGGGATTAAAGACGCAGTAATCGGTTTAAGCTTACCAACTGAAAAGGATAACTGTCGCAGAGCCTCAATGAATGGCATAGATTCAATGTCACCTGAAAGACACCAAACCAAAATTAAGTAGACATAAAATATGTCTATTAATCAATAACAATTGTAACTTTGTGGACATATGAGATACTAACACATAGTTCTTACCAACAGTTCCTCCCAACTCAATCACACACACATCTGCAGCACCCTCCTTTCCATCCACCGGAATTACTGCAACCGACTCAATCCAATCCTTAATGGCATCAGTGATGTGAGGTACTACCTGCATTTAAAATGCTTGTGTTTTAGAGACCTAGCTAAATATCGACCGTATCTGCTAAAAGAAAAAGAAAAAAAACTAAATGAACCAAATAAGCTAACAGGTTCACCTGAACAGTCTTTCCAAGATAATGACCTCTCCGTTCCTTCTCAATGACAGACTGAACAAAGATTACAGAGAATCAACCAGCCAACTACACATCGCAGAGAACTCAAAAATCAATATAAGGTCTAAGTTAAAATCGAGTACCTGAAATATCTTTCCGGTGGTGATGTTGTTATCTTTCGTCAGAGTTAAGTCAAGGAATCGCTCGTAGTTCCCCAAATCTAAATCGACCTTTCAAAAGACACCCAGTTACAGAAACCTTTCAATACATTCACATTACATCTCTACCCACAACTGATATACATGAAAAACAGCAACAGATACAAACCTCTCCGCCATCATCCAAAACAAAAACCTCTCCATGTTCAAAGGGGGACATGGTACCAGCATCAGTATTCAGATAAGGGTCTGCAGTACATAATACAACAGAAACATCAGATCATCAAAGATAAAAGATAAGTGTCTGCAGTACATAATACAACAGAAACATCAAATCATCAAAGACAAAAAGAATACACAAAAAGAAGAATGAAATTTCCAATCTTGACAAAACTCCATCACCAAACTATGCAATTCGAAACCAAGAATACCCAACTGAGGTATCAAACAGAACAGAAACTACTAATAGCAAAGAAGGCACATGCAAGCAAATTTAACGAACCTATTTTAATAGAGGTCACCCGAAGGCCGCAAGCCTTGAGAACAACGCCGATGCTACTGGCAGTGACGCCTTTTCCGAGCCCGCTCACAACTCCTCCGGTCACTACCACGTACTTCATTTTTCTCACTAGGTCTCCTTCGCTTTGACTTGGGCAGTTTACTTGAGTTTCAGAGTGTAGGCAAAATGTTTGCGTTAATGTCGGAGCGGAAAATCTTAACGTTGATGTCGTGAACCTGTTGTTTCGGAATCGGAATAGACCTAAAACAGAAGAATGCAGTGTTGTAGCAGCTGATGTAGTTGTTGTTACGGACTTATTAAGAAAGCATTTAAACATAGCTCCACTCCAATGTTGATGCTCTCTTCGATACCTGATATTTCAATTAAAAGATCGAAAGCCCTGCCCAGTGCCGACTCTAATATCTTGACCACGTACACATTTCTTGTTCTATTTGCTTTATTATTTAAAAATATAATAACCTTAAGGCGTAGATAAATTAGTAAAAGGGCTATCATGGTTTAAGTAAGGTTGCAGATTCGAACCGTCCTTGTGTATGTAGCTGTTTAAAACTTGGAGCCAGAGCTTTGTTTTCGGCAAGAGACCTACTTGATTAGAGCGAAAAATAGTCTGAATGTTGATGACTTAAAGGTGTCTTCCTATAGTTGGGACTCTCCTAACACACCTCAAACTTATATATATATATATATTTTTTAAATAAGTGTTCAAAATTAACTTTAAGATAAGGGTAACAATAAACTAATGAACTTAAATTTAAATGTTTTCAATAAATTAATTCAGAGGTCAAGTTTAAATTGTTTACTTAAAAAAATTAGATCTCGACAAGCTTGAGCTTGATCAACTTAAACCTGAACTCAAGTTAATTTTGTAAATCTCAAAGCAGGTTATTTCGAGTTAGACAATTTTCAATATTGGTAAGTAATTGCTTTTTTTTCCATTTTTACTTAGAAGGAATTCATTCCTTTTAAGACGAAACTATTCTAACATATTTAATAATTAATAATAAGTAAGGCTTGATCACTTTAATTCGCTGTGAATAAGGAAATTTACTCTCAAGACTTTGATCGCATGATGGTGGTTATTATAAGAAAATTATTTTGATTATGAAATTTATAAATATTATTTTTAATTACGTATTAAGTAAATTATTGAATATGTGTAATAATTCGTAAATCACATATTTTGAATAAATTATTTGAGTAATTCAAACTAAATTAAATCAATAAATTCTAATATATTTCCATTTTTGATCAATCTTTGTATCAAACCTTCAACTCTACGAAAATAAGTACTTGAGAAGCCTCTCATAACCAATTGATTCAACCTTATTTGAAGCTTTAGGCTGTATTTGGTTAGATGTAAAGTTTTTAATGAAATAAAATGTAATGTAATATAATATAATAAAATGGTTTATAATGGAACCGAACATAAATAGATATAATATTAGAAATTTATTGTTGGGGAAGAGTTGGAGGGTTCATAATGTAATGTAGTGGAATGTTGTTTAGATGTAGGGTTTATAATGTAATATAATGTAAAATTGTTTATAATTTTATATTTTATCATAAACCTCCCCAATCGAAGATTTTTTATTTTTACTGTTTAGGATAAAATAGAATGTAATATGAAACCCTTCTCTTTTATTATGTTACATGGTAAAAAAAACATTTAAAATAATATTTTATTTTATTTTATTGCAGTACGAAACTTCCAAATAAACATAGCTTTAAGAAATCTTTGAAATATGCTTATAACTCAAACGTTTATTAGTCACTGAAATCGGCATCGGCATCAGCAATAAAGCCAAGGCAGAAACTGGAAGCGGAAAGTGAAGATTTGGAGGGTTGTCAATTGCCTTTGCCTTACGCAATGGTAAAAGTAGCATTACTTTTGTTATATAAAAAAAAAAGCAGCATTACTTTCTATTGTTTTGTTGGTGCAATATCTAATTATCTATCGTGGGAGCAGACTCGCCCAGGACAAGGATAGAAAAGAAAAGATGCCTGCTAAGTTCTTCTCTTGATTTACCTATTTTATTTTATTTTATTTTTTATAAGGCTTATTTAAAAAAAACGAAATGAAATTAATGACAGAAGAGTTATATACAAAGGTAGAAGATAAGGAACGCTCTTATCCTATAAAGCAACATCAAAATGACTACAACAAAGAGAAGAAATAGAGGACAGTAGTAAAATCAAGCGTCAGATATTCAAAAAGTCTTAACACCAAAAAAGTAGTGCCACATTAAGACCAACGACAAACTGAGCTTTAAAGGTGTAAAGCTGTGTAAAGCGTGGAACTACAAATAAACTGGAGATTCTTTGACAAAATAATTTCACGAACTTCCGAGAGGATCAAGGAGATCAAGCTGTCTTTGGAGGAAGATTTGTTCTGGGAGCGACGTAGGTTCTGTTCCCTCTAAAGTGAGTAAATACAAATGTCCAACATAACAATAAGAACCGGTCTTCTACGCACAGAAAGAGAAGAAATATAAGTAATAATATCATCGAGAGTCGAACCTGGACCTGGCCAAGAGCATAAGGCTTACTTTTAACATTTACAAGAATAAAAATATATAAAATAGGATTTCACTCAAATCCTATAAAACATTAAAAACAGCTCTGCGTTGAGAGTTGGTTCACTGTTAATGACTAACGTTGTCTTAATTTTTTTTTCACGAAGAGTATTATCTTTCAAATACACATTAAGTATTTGGATTGATCACCGTTAAGACTTTATTCTCAAATTTTCATAAACTAAAATTAACCTAAATTTTTTTAGAAGTATATCATTAATCATCAAATTTTTTATTAATTTCAAATGTAACGCCCCAAATTAGGAGTTAGAATATTAACAGGAATTCTTACATATGTGCTTATTGTGGCATGCATTCATGACATTTTCCGGGTACATTGGTTTAATAACACTTCGGACTGATTCAGACAATATTAATATATTTTTAGTAATTTTTGGATACTTCAATAATTTTTAGAAATTGTTGGTGACGTATGTAGTATTTTTTGAACAATTATGTGAAAGTCAGTATTTTATGACGGAATTT